>PISX010015466.1:0-49581 GCA_004024625.1 Mellivora capensis
AAATCAGAGCCATTTGGTCTTGACCCTCTTGAGCAAAAAGAAAAAGGAAAGGAAAAAGAGATCTAAAAATCATTGGATTTCTAAGGTTATCTGCTTAAGAGGAGGCACAGTCCTCGGCTCATTGATTGGGAAGGGTTTTCAGAGAGAATGTGAAGGGAGAGGATGGGAGAGAGGGTTGATGGCCAGTCAAGGGGAGAATAACCAAGAGGTAGCACAATGGCCAAGTAGGAAGTCAAGGTGGGCAATGAAAGGAGAATTCATTCGTCCTGTGCTTGGAGAATTTCTCCTGTGTCTACAGAATGACTGACTTGTGAGAGTTGTTGCCACCCATGAGAAATCTCCTACAGGTGATTTCATTTGTATGAAGTATCCAGAATAAGTAAACCTCTAGGAGGGGAAAGCAGATCAGTGATCACCAGAGGTTGGGGGGAGGGGGGAATGGGAAGTGTGTACTTAGTAGGGTTTCCTTTTGGGGTGGTAAAAATGTTCTGGAGCTAAATAACAGTGGTGATTGCACACCACTGTGAATGTACTAAGTGTCACTGCATTGTATAATGCAGAACAGTGAGTTTTATGTTATGCAAATTTTGAGAACACAGAAGCCAAATATACCCTCTCTTCACCCTAGTCCCTTACAACGACATTGATGCTGTCGAGGTAGCCTCTGGAAAGATCAAGACTATGGTTGGACTCTGAGTCTGGTGGAATTACCCAGACTGAGTGCTATGGGGTTGTGGGGGTCCTCCCTCCCTCTGTCTGCCCTTCCTCTCTGGCTTCAGAGGAACTCACAGGACTGTTGGCATCAGTGCAGAGAGATTAAGAATTTAGGCTTTCAGGGACCTTAATCTAACTGCAAATCCTGACCTGGCCATGGGTGACAGTGTGACTCTAGATGCTACACACCCTCTCTGGGCCTCAGTTTCCTTGCTTACAAAAATAGAGGTGACAATATCCACCTCAAAGGGTTTGCTAGTATGAACTGGGTAAAGCATTTAATACCGCCCATGGTACCTTATTACTGCTCAATAAATGCTAGTGGCTATTATAAATAATGATTCTATTATCTTTTATATCTGCCTGAGCATAGTCTTGATGGCTGAGATCCAGAGGTGACTTGAGCCAAGTCCAACAGCCTACTTTTGGGGCGGGGAGAAGAGATTCAGCAACAGTGGAAGATATTATTGTCTCAGTGGTTTTGAAGGTGTCTGATAAATAATAACCTTCCTTGCCTAAGTCCCACACCAGTAGAAAAATAAGGTAGAACCTAAGAAGATAGGGGACCCAAATATCACTTTTATACCAATCAAGCTGATTTTGGACAGTGAAGGGAGTTCATATGGCTGAACCCCAGAATGAAACTTTGCAATCAGTCATAGACAGCTGGGTGATTGCAGAGCTGCCCAGACCTGGCCCCCCCCGCTAAAGTTACAGCATGAAAGAATGGAGGGGTGCACTGGCTCCTGTTGAGGGCTCCTTCCCAAGCCCACCGATCAGGGCAGGCACTCACCCTCCAGGTGGAGAGAGGCCAGGAGCACTATCAACAGAGCTCTGTCCTGATAGAGGTCACGAGAAGGCTGGAGGTGGCTTAACACTGGGTTGATGTAGGCCCCAGGGGTTGTGTCCATGGCAAGGCAGAGGCTTCCCCCATATCTAAATGGTGCTCCTCCCTCCTTCTCCACGTGATCTGACATGGTGAGGGCCTATGCTGGTGCCTCCTTCCTTTACATCTGCAATTACATTGGCAAGGAGTTCTTTGTTAGATAAGGAAATAAAATGGCAAAATAACCAAGGAGACAAACAAAAACAAAACCTGGGAACAGCCTCATTTTTTCCTACACTTGGGGATTGGTAAAAGAAATGATAGAATATCCATTCCACAGAATGTTAAGAAGCCACTTTAAAAAAGGCTGTTTACAGGGATGCCTGGGTGGCTCAGTTGGTTAAGCAGCTGCCTTCGGCTCAGGTCATGATCCCAGCGTCTTGGGATTGAGTCCCACATTGGGCTCCTTGCTCGGCAGAGAGCCTGCTTCTCCCTCTGCCTCTGCCTGCCACTCTGTCTGCCTGTGCTCGCTCTCTCTCTCCCTCTCTCTCTGACAAATAAATACATTTAAAAAAAAGGCTGTTTACAAAGGTTTTGTAATGATGTAGGAATTATATGACAATGTCAAGTGAAAAAAGCATGTTACAAAATTGCACACATAGTTTGAGCTCAGCTATATTAAAACCTCCCTAGGAGTATGCATAGGAAAATGAAAAAATTGGGAGGAAATTTCCAAAATATTAACAGTGGTTGTCTTTCTGTTTATTCTTCCCCCATAGAAAATAGTAAATTTTCTGTAATAAGCATGTGTTTCTTTTGTATTGGAAAAACTCTAAAAAAAATGGCGAGGGTTATACATTATCACATTATCAGTTAAGCCAACAATTTGGAACTTCACAGATTTGTAAGATTACAGGATGCTAATAGTATTCAGAGTATTGAAGTTTCTTAGTTGCTTGTTCTGAGATTTTTCTAGTTTAAGGATCAAAAAATATTTTGAAGCTTTCCTGGGACTTATGACTTCTCCCCTCAGAATTCACATATAAATGTACTATCATGTAAGTTGCTTTTAGTTTCAAGTTATAGAAAGCCCTATTCAAAACAGCTTAAATAGTGGAGGTTCATGTAACTAAAGCTTTAGGGATATCAGGCAAAGCTTGATCCAGCAATTCAACAATTTCACCAAGATTCTCATTTCTTCTGTTTCTAGGCTCAGTCTCCTACTATGTTAGCTTCATCCCAGAGCTGGCTACCCTATGGGTTCCAAGATGCTAGTGGGAGTTCCTGGATCTTCATTCCTACTTGTTCTTGTCTAACGGAAAAGAGTGTTTGTGTTTCAGTATTCCCAGCAAAGGTTGTAAGATTTGATGTGATTGTAAGGTTTAGGTACATGGTTCATCTCTGGAATATCCTGGCCAGGAAATAGAGGCACTGATCACCTTAGCTCAGTCACTTGTCTGGCCATGGAGTTGATATGGAATTAATGTCCCTGGGACCACATTACTTTCTAAATAGAAATTGGGGACATGGAGGTCCCTTATGCACACAACTTACTGCATGTAATTTAAGCTTATTCTTAAATTCCTCAGAGCTTGCCCATGTAGCCAGGTTAAGAATTCCTGGTCTAAACCAATCCCCTCATTTTAGACATGGGGACTCGAGACTCAGAGGTCACAAATGCCCAAGCCATATAGTCACCCCACTGGCAGTCTGCTTCTTGCCTCCCCACCAAACCCCCTCCAACTTCACATGCAATCATGAGTCAGAGATGAGTAAGGAGTAAGTAGAATCCTTAGCAAATCCCCCTGTAGGACCCAGGACAGATGTGTTTTGATGAAGAGACGAGGAGGACCTTATGCCAAGGGGATAAAAGGGTCTGGAGTGGGAGAATCGGCTAAGTTAAGCCTCCCATCTATGCCAGCAGGGAAGGGAAATGATAAAAACAAGGCGAGAGGAGGAATGATTGTATTATTCATGCCTGTATCTTGAAGATAATCATTGTAATTTCCCTTCTAAAAACCCTGCTTGCTCAGAGGAAACGACTGTATTCTAATAAGCACTTGTTTATGAAACTTGCAGTAATTGGATTGGAATGTGAATTATTAAACCTGTACGTGGGGTGGCACTTCTTGCTAGGTGTTTAATGATTATGTTCTAATGTGTGGGGCTGGCCTGTCGGCTGCGAAGATAATACTCCCGGGAAGACAACTGTTTATCTCTGGGTCAGGGCTAGGGTGTCTCTCACAGACTTCTGAAAGAGCTGGCCTGAAGAGACCCTTACAAACCACACGGATCAGTTGGCTCATTTTAGAGACGGGGAAACTGAGGCTCAGTGTGGCAGGCACTTGTTGAAGGCTGTGAAGTGATCACACCGGCAATGGATTTTTCCTTTACCTGGTCTCTCACAGTATTTATATATGACTTGTGGTGGGATCTGTGACTTGACTTCCTCAATGGCCATTTCTCTTACTTCTATCTGGGGAGGTTGGAAAGCGGACCCAAGTTCCTTGCATCGAGGATTCCCGATGCAAGATAAGCTCCACCAAGTAGCTATCCTTGCACAGGTGGTAGAGATGTGTTAGGGGACAGCTGTGGTGACTGGATTTACTATTCCAATGGCTGGCCACCAGCCTCCAGGACTTTAAGTGTTAGTCGTAGCAGCAGGTTCCTGATGCTGAATTATAGCTCTGGTAGCTTGTCCTTGAGCTCTATGGTCCCTGGGGGACCCCCTTACTTTGGCTCCTTCTAGACTTCCAGTAGCCCCCCCCCCCCCACTCAGGAGGTAATTCCCTGCATTAAACATCTTTCTTCCTGACATGCCTAGAGTGATCTGTTTCCTGCCCTGAACTCTAACTCATCCCTCTGTGTTAGCACAAATCATACTTAAGACAGATAACAATGTTTCTCTCCTGGCTCCTGATCTTAAGTTTTCTATGTCCTAGAGAATATAGCCCCATCTATCCCTGAATCTGAAGCTCATGAAATCCAAAACTAGCTTCATTATTTTCCCTCCAAAACCCACTTTCCCTATAGACTTTCTTTTGTCTATCCTCATCTCTATTTCTTCCCCATAACTCAGGTTTGGAGGTAGCTTTGGCTTTCTCCTTAGTGCTGTCATATGCTTGTCAGGTCTTATTTGTTCTATTTTCTCAGTTAGGGCTATTGATTTTAAGCGATCCAATTATATTGGATCAATGAACAGAGAGAATTAATAGATAATATATATAATAGATTATTTGCATAACTGGAGAGACTGACATCAGGTATGGCTGGATCCAGGGGCTCAGAGAATGTCATGAGGACTTATTCCATTGCTCTTTCCTTACGCCCTGCTTTTTGCCAGTCCCTCTCCAACAATGACGGGCTCTGACAGCTCTAGCCTTTTTTTTTTTTTAATTTTTTTTTTTCTCTCACTCCCTCAATCCCAAAGTGTGACTGGACTCCCCGAGGCGCCATGGAACTCCCCAAGGGGGAGCGTGATGACCCACGGCTGAGCGAGGCCCGCCACAAGGCAGGGCCAGTGGCACCAGCCTCGTATCCCCTCAGGCTGCCTTACTGTCCTCCACGTGCTCTGGGAAACAGATTTATTGCTAGTCCCTGTGGCCAGCCGGAGGGAGAGGCAGAATCCAGCCCCCAGCCTCTGGGAGCCTGGGGGCTGGAATTACTGTCAGCAGAGGTTGCTGTGGGGTGTGGGAGGGACCCTGCGCCGTCCAGACCCCCTCCAGATCATCTTTAAATTCAGAAGTAGAAAAGGAGAAGATCCTGACAGGAGCGCTCAGTCCCAGGGTCGGAAAAAGTAAAACTGTTAGGAATTGAAACAGGTTTTGTCTTTAGCTATTGACTTTAGAGCCCACGCAGTAAGGGCGGCCTGAAAAATTTTTACACGGGCTGGCCCCCTCCCCTGCGCCCCCACCCCAGCTTGGGCAGCGGGCCTTCTAGGATCCAGACCTCGTGCACTGCAGGGGAGAGGTACCCTCCTCCCCCACTGGAGGCACGAGGTGTCAGAGTGTTCGAGCCCGGGCGGCAGCCGCGGGTGACAGCTCTAGTCTTAAATAATTTTTACTTCAAACCTTGTTGGGATAAGGTTGATCTTTCTTATTATTCCCAGGAAAAGTTCTAGAAAGAAGTCTTTTTGGTAAGATTGAGCCAACCACTTGTCATGGGTTGAAATATGTTCTCCCAGAAGACACGCTGAAGTCCTGATGTTGTAGGCAATGTTTTTTGGTTGTAGTTTTGTTGTAGATATAACTCGTCCAGTTATGATGAGGTCATAGCGGAACAGAGTAGGCTGTTAACCCAAAGTGACTGCTGTCCTAGTGAGGAGAGCAGAGTGAGACACAGAACCCAGAAAGCCACACGAAGACGCAGAGACACAGCAAGAAGAGGGCCATGAGGCAGAGATGGCAGTGATGGCACCATAAACCAGCGGACGTCCGCCAGCTACTAGAACTTCTCAGCTGGCTATTCTCACAGGCCTCTGAGCTTTGTCTTCATCTCCACTAAGGCATTTGTAATGGTCAGCTTGTGTTGCTGTAACAAAATACCACAGTTCTCCCGAGGACCTTCTCCTTGGCTTGCAGATGTCCTCCATCTGGCGGTGTCCCCAGCTGGCCCTTTCTCTGTGCCCAGGCGTCCCTGGTAGGGACACCAGTCCTCTATAGGACATCAGTGCTGTGGGATTGGGGCGCACCCCAATGGCCTCATTTTAACTTCATTACTTCTTTGAAGGCCCCATCTCCCAATAAGGTTACATTCTGAAGTGCTGGGCATTCAGGCTTCCACATATGAATTTGGGGTGGGGGGACACAGTTCATAACAGTACTGAAGGCCTTCTATTTTATTTTATTGATATTTGAGTGCTTCTTTGAACTCCCTTAGAAGGTGGTAGGGAGGGTAGGGAGGATAGGGAGGTATATCTTGGTCTATATCTTTTTATCTCCCTTAATGTTTAATATGCTTCTTGGACTTAGCAAATGTTCAAAATTTCTTCTTAAGTGAATGAAGGAATATGAAGTAATTTGATTAATAAGAATTTCTCATTCCCCAAACTTTGGGGGCAAAAAGAGCTATATAGTGCAGGCAGCATTGGACTTGATGTCAGAGACCCAGGTTCTTCTCCCAGCTCTGTCACTTTCTAGCTGTGTGATCTTGGGCAAATTACTTAACCATTCTGGACCTCAGTTTCTTTATTTATAAAATGGGAATCATAATGCTTTCCTGTCTGTTTTACAAGATTGTTTATGAGAATTAATGAAATTGTTTAGTCATTCAGAAAATAAGCACATGGGATACGATGGTGAACAAGCTAAACAAGGTTCCTGTCCTCATGGCTCGTTGGGGAGCAGATGATTAATAAGGTCATCAGTATAGAAATAATTTCATAAAGTGCTAACTTCTGTGTAGACAGTAAAGGGATGTGATAGTGAAGACTTGTCTCCTAGAAAGGGTAGTTAAGGAAGACCTCTCCAAGGAGGGAACACAAAAGCCGAGATGTGAATAGTGAAAAAGAGGGGCACCTGGGTGGCTCAGTTGTCTGGGTCAGTTGGTTAAGGCCATGATCCATGGGTCCCGGGATTGAGACCCACATCTGGGGTCCCTTCTCAGCGGGGGCCTGCTTCTCTCTCTCCCTCTGCCTGTTGCTCCCCCTGCTTGTGCTTTCTCTCTCACTCTCTCTCTCTGTCAAATAAATAAAATCTAAAAAAAAAAAAAGTTAGTTTTGAATAGTGTAAGAGCATTCTGGGCAGAGGGAACAGCAAAGGCCCTGAAAGGGGAGATAGTGAGTGAGTGTCATTATAGCAAAGTAAGGTCATTTAAAAACTGAGGCTCAGTAACGGGGAAGGTTTCCCAGGCATTGTAGAAAGATCCGCGGAGCTGGGGCTTTGTTCCTGACTCAGCCACAGTGTAGGCTTGGGGCATCACTTCCCGTGTGTGCAGCTTGGGGCACAGCATTGCCTCTCCTGGGCTCCTCCTCCTGGCTCTGCCAGGCTGCCAGCACTAGGGGATCATGCAGAGGGAGGCACTTTGAAAATATAAAATGCTGTACAATTTCCAGGTGGCATCATTATTTGAAAACATGTTACCCACAATTAAGGGATTTGGACTTTGAATTCAGCAAGAAGCTTGCTGATCAAATTTTCTGAAGAGAGATGTAGTCACCCCCGTTTAGGGCTCAAAAGTGCTTATGTCAGGCTTTTCAAAGCAAATTGATAAGAATTAAGTAGATGCTGGAGCAGGGAACTGCGAGCTGTATTTCTTCCCTACTTTCTCCCCTACGGAGCCTCTATACACAAAATTTGGTGTGGGCAATCACCTTGTTGGGGCTTTTGATGCCTATGAAACTATCTTGGGGGTGAGGTTACTGGATATGAGTGTGTATGTGTGTGTGTGTGTGTGTATAGTGTTTTGTATTACAATAGAATATTCCAGAAAAGATATCTTAAGCATTCCACTGCCGCCAGAACTGACATGATTGAACACGATACACATATTTCTTGGGTAGTGAAATTGCACCCAAGACACATATAAATGACACAGTTACAGAGCATTCTTTTAAGAAGAGCTTTTTACTTCAAAGTTCTCGGTAGTAAAGCGTATTGCCTTTGAACTTGTTCCCAGGTTTCTCTTCCACACCGTAAGAACTACCTTCCTTTCCCCCAATCTCATCTGCCTTACGCAGAGACTTTCATATCTTAAACCTCCTGAGGCAAGTGGTGACTCCCCCTGTAGTGCTCACTCTGAAGGTTGCTGGATGCTGAGGCCTTTAAGATAATGAATATGCATGCTGGAAAGGTCACTGTCAGGGAAAGGGAGCACTGTTTCCTCTTTTCATCTGGGGGTGGTGCCAGGGGAATCTTACCAAGCCTGAGTTTAGAAAACAACCAGGACCGCACTAAAAACCATCGTGGGTGATGTTTTGGCTGTTGGCAGTTTGAAGAATGCAGCCCCTCTCTCTCTGTTTCTACCTCCCTCTCTGCGCCTGCCGCCTGACCTCTGGCCTCTGTCTCCATCTCTCTGTCTCTCTTTCTTTCTCTTGCTCTTCCCCACCACCTCTCTCATCCCTTATCGATTCACCTCAATGGAATAAAGTTCTCTTCAACTAGCAGGGCTTCCGTGATTGAAGCTCTGGGGCATATCAAATGGAACAGCTAATGGTGACATTTTTTTTTCCCCGAGGCAGATTATCAATTATGAATGCCTAGGCAATCAGAGATCAAAAGAGTCCTGTTTCCCCAAATGAAGTAGTGGATTCTAGAATGAGATGAAATGAAATGGAGCTAATAGGCTTTTTTTCTTTTTTAAAGAGAAGGCCGAGGCATTTGAAACTGTAGGTACAAAGCTCAGGACCACGGAAACCTCCTTGCTTTGGTCTCAGAGTTTTGGACAACTAGCTCACAAAGCCCCAGTGCCAGCAGCGTGCACTGGGATGAGCGGGGAGCAGAGACACTGGGAGGGTGAACAGGCTGGTGACTGCGTGAAAGACTTCTGTAGCCCAAAGGGCTGATGGGAACCTCATGTGGGCTGCCAGGGCTGCGTCCTTGCTCTCCCTCCCTCCTGTTAACCATCTCCATGCTGTCCCAGTGGCCTGGGACTGGTGATTTCTGGAGGAGGATGATACCAGAAGATTCTCCCAATACTCATCAGGCGGAAACACTCTTCTCAGGCTGTTATCTTTGCTGCTTTCCTGGGTTTACCCATCCAGGGGAAATGCAATGGCTCTGTCTTTGTCCTTCCATCCGTCTGTCTGTCTGTCTCTCTCTCACACACACACACATACACTCTCTCTGCACAGTAGCTTCACTTCTCAATGTAACCAGAAACCCACACAGTCTCATCTGTGGGGGCAGAAATCCCATGGAAGTACACTGGGCTAATTAGTTAGGGGAAGTGACTGTAATCTTTATTACTTTTCAAATTCACTAGAAGTGAATTAATGAGGATGTACCAATAATGCATGTTCAACATAGAAAAGTTTGAAAATCTAGATCAACAACTAAAAGAAATTCATTTTGTGTATAAGGGAATTTTTTGTTTATTAAATACTTGTTTCTTAAATTGAAAAAGTAATCTATGAGCAGTAAAAAAACATTCAAACCCTTCAGAAGAGCATGAAATAGAGTAAGATCTCCTCTCACTGGACTGTACGAATGTATATATATTTCTAGGTAAATGAACTTAACACCCCTCCCACAAATGAGAACATAATGTGCTTAATGTTCTGCACCATACTTTTAAACTTAGTATATTCTGGCCATCTTTTCATGGTAGTACATATGGATACATTGTTTAATGTCACAAATATTCCGTGATTACCATGTGCTTGACTATCATGAATACCATGCTAATTTGTGAATATTCTGGAATAATGTAGTGGAACACAAAGAGAAGCAAAAAAAAAATGGACACAGCACTACGGGGAAATGATACTTCATTATTCAAGAATCCATATCTTTGTGGAAAAATTTGACAAAGTAATTCATTGTCTTTCTCTAACCTGAGCCCTCCCTCTGCACAAATCCCCCTTGCACTCTAAATTCCTGTCTGTCTTTGATGTCAGCAGAGTCACAAGCCATAAACACTCAGACTCAGTCAACTTTTGTTCAAGGACTTAGGGCAAGAGGTGACGGAACTGCTTCCCTGAGGCCTGAATGATATTGGTCTTGAGAGCCGGTGTTTAGGGAGTGAGTGGGCCATGCTTCCTAGTGCTGAATATGGACAGACAAAGGTGTCTATGTGTTCTTTAATGAGTATATTTTTTGTGACATGTGAGAACTTCTAAAATATGGGAACCAGAACAGGGACCCCTCCTGCCCAGGTCTGTGGGTGGTACAGTACCCTGGTATGACACAGTGATTATTAAAATATTAAATTGTATCCCTACAGTTGGTAACAGATGCTGCTTTGAGACCCAAGTGATCCCTTCCCAGGATTCCTGCCGCCTGGTCCTCCTCAAAGCCCAGCTCCCTGGTCCTGCCCATGCTCGAACAACTAAAAGGTTGATGGCAAGCACAACAAAGACCTCAAGAACACTTCTCTAGAGCTTCGGCCTGTGTCTCCTGATTAGATAATGGATGTGCCAATCTGGTTGTTAGATATTTTGACTATTACCTTTGTTTATGAGTATATAATCAATGAAAACTCTGCCCTTGCCTCTCTGGAGACAGTTTAGTGAGATGGAGACCAGTGATGTTAGGAGTGAGGAAGGTACTATGACAAGACCAAGCCCAGGTGACGGGCTGGGTGCTCTTGGTCACATCCATTTGATCAGACGGCACATTGAGGCCACCGTTACCACTTTGGTTTCCCCAAACAAGCATCTTTGGCAGGAACCCAGCAGCAAGACAAATTGGAGTCACGAGGGGTGAATAACAACCACCCCTGCTGGCCATATTAGCTCGAGGGTAAGGCTCAGCATCTTGGAAACATCTTGCCCGGGCAGGACCAAGAGTGGAGCGCTTACAGATCATGGGGCTGATGCCCGTTCTTTCTGATTTGTCTACAATGCCAATAAATAAGTCCCTTTTCCTTTTTAAGAAATCTGACATTTAGTGTATTGAATTTAACTGGGTAGATGAGGTAGAAGTGGAGAAGTTTGATTTTCCTTGTCCTTAATTCTGTTAGGGACCAACTAGAGCAAGACCATAATCTGGCTAACAGGGATGATAGCTTGTTAGCATAGTTCTCCTTCCAGTCTTTTTTTGCTATGTATATGCATATAAGCAGGTATCGATATTTTTGTAAAATTGGGATTTATTATGTTTTGTGTAGTTTTGATTATGATGTTTAAATTTAGCATTATATTGAAAACAATGGATAAGTCATTAAATATTCTTCTAGGAGAGGATATTTAATATCTATATAATATTTTATCACAGGGTTATATCAAAATTTATTTAACATCTCTCCTATTTTAGACATTTATGTGATTTCCACTTTGTTGTTTTTGTTTTTGTTTGTTTTTATTTTTTCTTTCTTTTATAAATTTAAATTTAATTTAGTTAACATATAGGATCTATTAGTTTCAGGGGTAGAATTTAGTGATTCATCAGTTGCATATAACATGCAGTGCTCATTATACCATGTGCCCTCCTTAATGTCCATCACCCAATTACCCCATCCCCCCAACCAACTCCCTACCAAAAACCCTTAGTTTGTTCCATATAGTTAAGAGTCCCTTATGGTTTGCTTTCCTTATTGTTTTTATCTTATTTTATTTTCCTTCCATTGCCCTATGTTCATCTGTTTTGTTTCTAAATTCCACATATGAGTGAAATCATACGATATTTGTCTTTCTCTGAATGACCTATTTCACTTAGCATAATACCTGCTAGTTCCATCCACGTCATTGCAAATGGCAAGATTTAATTTTTTGATGGCTGAGTAATATTCCATTATGTATCTATACCACATCCTTTTTTTTGGGTAAAGATTTTTATTTATTTATTTGACAGGGAGAGAGATAATAAGTAGGCAGAAAGGCAGGCAGAAAGAGGGGGGGGAAGCAGGCTCCCTGCTGAGCAGAGAGCCTTATGCGGGGCTCAATCTCAGGACCTGAGATCATGACCTGAGCTGAAGGCAGAGGCTTAACCCACTGAGCCACCCAGGTGCCCCTATACCACCTCTTTTTTTTTTTTTTTTAAATATTTGCATGTATGTTTTTCTTTTTATTATATATCCCCCCACTGGACCATAAGGTCTTTTTTTTTTTTTTTTTACAATTTTATTTTATTTCTTTTCAGTGTTCCAGAATTCATTGTGTATCACATAAGTGCTCCATGCAATACGTGCCCTCCATATACCACCTCTTCTTCATCCATTCTTCTGTCAGTGAACATCTGAGCTCTTCCCATAGTTTGGCTATTGTGGACATTGCTGCTATAAACAATGTGGTGCAAGTGCCCCTTTGAATCACTATGTTTGTACCCTTTGGGTAAATACCTAGTAGTGCAATTGCTGGGTCATAGGGTGATTCTATTTTTAACTTCTTGAGGAACCTCCAATGTTTTCCAGAGTAGCTGCACCAATTTGCATACTACCAACTATGTAAGAGGGTTTCCATTTCTTTGCATCCTCACCAATAACTGTTGTTTCCTGAGTTGTTAATTTTAGCCATTCTGACTGGTGTGAGATGGTATCCCATTGTCATTTTGATTTGTATTTCCTGATGTTAAGAGATGTTGAGCATTTTTTCATGTGTCTGTTGGCTATTTGGATGTGTTCTTTGGAGAAATGTCTGTTCATGTCTTCTGTTCATTTCTTGACTGGATTTTTTGTTTTTTGGAGGTTGAGTTTGATAAGTTCTTTATTAATTTTGGATACTAGCCCTTTATCTGTTAAGTCATTTGCAAATATCTTCTCATATTCTGTAGATTGCTTTTTAGTTTTGTTGACTGTTTTCTTTGCCATGCAGAAGTTTTTATCCTGATGAAGTCCCAATAGTTCATTTTTGCTTTTGTTGGCAAAAGTTAATTTTTACGTTTTGCCAACACTATAAATAACTGTATGATAGACAGCCATGTCTTTCACATATCCTTTCCTTAGAATAAGGAGTCTCAACTTCAGAGATAGAATTCTGTTTTTAGTTCACATGTTGGTACTTAGCTGCCACCAGTAGAATTAACTTTGTTGTTTTCTGGACTAATCACTTCTTTGACTATCTCTGAACTCCCAGAAGCTCTGTAGAAATAATCTAGAGGCTGATTAGCAACTCTAGTCCTAGGGTACCTCTGATTTATTTTTTCCAGTCCACGGGGCAGACAATCACTATTGTCAATAGCATCCAAGTTTACGTGGATAGTATAAGCATCTGATAGCAGATGGGATTTTTCTTTTTTCTTCTTCTCTTCTTCCTTCTCTTCCCTTTCCCCCTCCTCTCTCTTCCCTTCCTCTCCATTTCTCTCTTTTCCCCTCTCTGTCTTTCTCCATTGGAGATGACAAGTTGGCAAAACCTGAGTTAGATGCCCACTTCTAAATCCGTGAACTGTAGACCAGGTATTATAGGTTACTTTGAAGGACTATAGCAGCTTCTACTATAGCCCTGCTCATAACTGGATGAAGAAGAAATCCTAGAAAATAAACACTGGGCAAACTAAACAACAGGGTTCATAACAGTTGGGTTTGATACGACAGAGTTCTAATCCAGGCTCTGCCATTTGCTGTTTGAACTTGAGCCAGTCTTTCTCCTTCTCTGAGACTCCATGTGCTCATCTTCAAAATGAGACAGTAGGCCAAAATTCTTTCTAGGGTTCTTTAGCTTGCTTAGTCATATAGCCAAGGCTCCAGACCAGGCCTTCTGTCTTAGGACGTATCTGTTCTTGCTTGCAGTCATCCCTAATACATGCTGCTCTTTACAATGAGTTCCTAGATTCCACCTTTGCTCTATGGGGCCAGAATAAAGACACTGACTTCTGCAGGTAACTTCCAAGAAAGATGTGTGTCAGTGTTTCTGTTTCTTGATATATGCTGTGGGTGAAACTTGAATCAATGGAATTTGAGGGACTCATTTTTCCTTGTTGAGTTTGTGATTGCATTGTGATCCCAGACACGTTTTTTTTCATTCAAAGAGTTCAGAGAATATGAGTTATTGGCAAGCCCTTAGAAGTCATTTAGTCTAGGAATCATTCTTCTGGATTATGTGAATTTCTGGCTCTTCTGGATTATGTGAACTTCTGGGTCCGGGAATGTGCTAAAATTACAGGAAGAATGTTGTGTATATGTACATGTATGGATCTAGTGAGAGGATCCATTTTTGAAGCCAGATTATTTGGAATTGAGTATTCATTAAAAAATGAGCACATTAAGTATTCAAATTGATGAGTTGCCACAAATAAATAACTCGAGCAACCACTATCCCAAACAGAACATAGAACATTTCTATCAGGGATGCCTGGGTGGTTCAGTCATTAAGCATCTGCCTTTGGGTCTGGTCATGATCCCAGGGTCCTGAAATCGAGCCCCGCATTGGGCTCCCTGCTGGGTGGGGGGCCTGCTTCTCCCTCTCCCACTTCTCCTGCTTGTGTCCCCCCCATCAAATAAATAAATAAAATCTTAAAAAAAAAGAACATTTCTATCACTCCAGAAGGGCATCCCTTGTGTCCTTTTTCAGTTAGTCTTCCCCTGTCTCCTCCCTTGACAAACACTTTCTGATTTCTATCACCATAGATGATTTTTTCCTGATCTAAAATTTCATGTTTATAGAATTACACAGTTTTTACTTTTTTGGTGTAGTGTTTTTTGCTCTGCACATGTTGCATATATTAGTAGTTGCTTCCTTTATCTGACTGAGTAGTAGTCAATTGTATGAATATCTAACAGTTTGATTATCATTGTCCTCATTTGGGTATTTGAATTATTTCCATTTTACACCATAATGAATAAAACTACTATGAATATATTTGTATGAGTCTTTTTGTGGAGCCTTTTTATGTTTTCATTTCTCATGACTAAATTCTCAGGGATGGAATTGCTGGGCACTGGATAGATGTATGTTTTTTTTTAATTTAAGATTTTATTTATTTATTTGACAGACAGAGATCACAAGTAGGCAGAGAGGCTGACAGAGACAGAGAGAGGGGGGAAGCAGGCTCCCTGCTGAGCAGAGAGACCGATGTGGGGCTCGATCCCAGGACCCCGGGATCATGACCTGAGCCGAAAGCAGAGGCTTTAACCCACTGAGCCACCCAGACACCCCGATGTATGTTTAATTTTAAAAGAAACTGGCAATCAGTCCTCCAAAGTACATGTACGATTATACACTCCCACAGCAATGTAGGAGCGTTCCAGTTGTTCGTATTTTAGCCAACATTTGTTGTTGTCTGCTGTTGTAATTTTAACCATTCTAATAGATGTGGAATGATACCTCATTGTGGTTTTAATGTGTATTTCTCTTATGATGAATGATATGAAGCACGTTTTCATGTACTTATTGGCCATTTGTAAATCCTTTGTAAAGTGTCTACTTAAATTGTTTGCTCTTTTAAAGCCAGTTTGATTTGTTATTTGCACATGGAAGAATTTTGATTAAAACAAAATCCATATGTGATTATGCAGATACTCTAGAGTTAGTTGACATTGTGTTGGTGTGTTGATAAAAGGATAACTTTATCATTTGGACAAAGCTCAGAAGGTGATGCCGACAGATGGAACAGTGTGAATCAAGCTACAGAAGTAAGGAACAATATCGTCCACTCAGTGAATGAACCATAAATAGGGGATTATGGCTGTAAATGGAATGCTAGAGGCAAGGAGTAGAGTTTCAAAGCATAGCAAGGCTTGGGATGGAGAGACAGGCATTGGTGATCTTATAAATCATGCTGAGGAATTTGGACTTTTTTCCAAAGTCAGTACAGAATGACTTAAGTTTTACTTAGTGGAGTGGCATGATCAGATATGTAAAATACACGGAGAAAAGATGTACCTACTTTGTGTATACAAGTGGATGGAACTGTGGAAAAGCCCTGGAAAGACACTCTTTATGGAACCTGAGATATCTGTCACTGGAATGTAAAAATTTTTCTTCCACTGAGAACAGATGAATTTTAATGACTATGACTACTGTGGTCAAGCAAACAGCACTAATGTTTTGGTGCCTCTCTTAAAGGATAGGCTGCATTTTCTAGATGACATGTTTGCTGAAAAACCATGTTTAAAGCTCTATTATCTAGAAATCATGCTTATTTGCATTTATGCTTTTATAACATTATGAAAAACATGTCTTTCCGCTTTGATTGGGGATGCCACCAAGGGTTCTAAATTGCTTTCAAAAGGCAGACAATGAAGGGGGTCAGAACAGTCCTGTCACTTGCATCTGTGGCTATGTGAGACAAGCCAGCACAGGTGCTCAGGGTAGTCTAGATGGATGAAGAATCCCACCTTCAGGCAGAGGTTGGAACAATGCCAGAAATATTGTGTCTCAGTCAGAATATTTAGTTACAAGCAACTGAATCCACATTACTGGTTTATTCAAGAAAAGAATTCATTAAAGGATGTAGGAGGCTCACAGAATCCCAGGGAAGTCTAGAGATGAAGCTTGAGGCTGGCTATTCATTCAGAAACAAAGCCCAGATCACACCGTGGAGGCACTTCCATGAGGACAGCACCGGGGCTTGGCCTAAATACTGGTGCTTTCACTGATAATGTTTGAGACTGGCCCCCAGAAGTTGCGCTACTCTTGCTCCCTGATTTAAATACTTTCATTACTTCACTCCATTAGAACCTAGGTTTGGAGTAGAGCTTGCTTCCTCATGTGGTTCATTTCCAAATTGAAGGCTTGCATGTGTCTGATCAGCAGAACTAGGTCACATGATTTCTTGAGCACAATGGAGGCTGGAAAAGTGAGAGTTCTGGCTTCTTCCTTGAAGGAGACGGACTTATAACATGTTCATAAGATACTGCCTGGCCAAAATGTCCTTTACAGATGATGACATTAGTAAGCACTGCAGTTAGTTGAGATTAAGAAGAGACTGAAGACATTTTGGCTAGTCTCTGTTTCTTTGTTACTTGGAAAATTGAAAAACAAAGCAAAACACAAAGGATGGTTTGAAAAGGGGGAGACACTTGCCTAATTTGACTTATTTGTGTGTGGTTGTATACATTTCCCTACTTATCTATTTGTTCTGCCACTGAGTTAGCAAGCTAATAGCACTGCAAGATTAAAGAGGATTTTGTGGGCTGGCCTGGGAACCTACCCACCAGGTACTGAATGGAGACAGCAGCAACATACAGGGCAAGACTTCCTACTTCCTGACTGACACCTTCCTGTTGCAGCCCTGGCCAGGCTGGCCTCAAGGAGCATCTTGGTGGGGTAATTAAGTCCTCTCTAGCTTTATGGAATTCTTTTGGTTGCAGTAAGCAGAATCCATTCAAACTAACTTACACCAAGGAGGAAAGGTTATTGCAAGGATATAGAGGTATCTCTTGGAATTCAAGGGCAGGAAGTGGAATCTGGTCCCCAAAAGGACTGAGCCAGGGCTCTGAAAACCATCAGCAACCAAGGCAGCATGTCTTAGTCTCTCTTTGTATGTCTGTCTGTCTCAGCATGCTCTGTGTAGTTTGATATCTCCATTTCTCTCTCAAGATCTGCTTCATTCTTTTTCTCTCTACAGACTGACTTCTGCTTTTATATACATGGCAGAAAATGGCCATTCTAGCTCCATACCTGTCCTTTTGGTTCAAGAATCAACAAAAGCAAGTAGGTATTTCCAACTCTTGTTTCTAAATATCTGGGACAGAGAATCCCTGTACTGGGTTGAATAGTGCCCCTCAGAATGCATGTCTGCTTGGAACCTCAGAATATGACCTTATTTGGAAATAGGATCTTTG
Source organism: Mellivora capensis (assembly GCA_004024625.1). Lineage (NCBI taxonomy): Eukaryota > Metazoa > Chordata > Mammalia > Carnivora > Mustelidae > Mellivora > Mellivora capensis. The sequence continues at coordinate 17,858 of PISX010015466.1, forward strand.
CAGATGTAATTCATTAACATGACATAATACTGAATTAAGATGGACCCTAATCTAATGACTGGGGTCTTTACAAGAAGATGAAGCAGAGGAGACACAGACACATGGGAGAATGCCTTGTGAGGACAGAGGCTAACACCGGAGTTATGCTGCCATAAGCCAAGGGATGCCAAGCATTGCCAGGAGCCACCTGAAGATGACAAGAAGAATAGAACATTTTTCTCCTCAGGTTTCCAATAGGAACCAACCCGGTGTCAACCTTGAATTCAGACTTCTAGCTTCCAGAACTGTGAGAGAATAAATTTCTATTTTCCTCACCCATCCAGCTATGGCACTTCATTATGGCAGGCTCAGGAAACCAATCCAATGTTTTTGGCCCAGCTGGTCAGTTATGGTCAGAAAGGCAGGGGGTTGGGTCAGAGGCTCTGCAAAAGATTCTCTAAGAAACAGTTGTGGGGAGGGGAAGGAAAACTGATGAACAGAAATAATAATCCTTTTCTCTCTTCCTTAGAACCAGAAGTGTCTGTGGGTACCTGGCAGTGACCAGAGGAAACAGTGGGACTCTGGGAATAATTCCTGGTCATTAATACTTTTGGGAAAATTTATCTCTTACTCTTGGTGGGACAGAGATTCTAGTATATTGTAAAAGTGGCAATAGTCCTTCACTCTTCTATTCATGGCCTTGCAATGTATCTTTGTACCTCTTCCTTTCATAAGGTAGAATAGATTCCCCTTCTCCTTGATTCTGGACTGTTCTTGTCACTAGCCTTGGCTAGTGCACTACAGAGGATTGTGCCAGTTCTAAGCCTATGCCTCAGGAAGCTTGGTGTGGTTCCACCTACTCTCTTGGAACCTCAGTGTTGCCAGGTAGAAAACTTCAGCTAGCCTATTGCATGATCAAAGATAGGTGACCCAGTCACTTCCTTTGTTTCAGCTGCCTGTCAGCCCATTGCTTGACATGTGAGTGAAGTCATCCCAGACCAGCTGGATCCCAGGTGACCAGACAGGTGGCAGCAGGCACATGAACCAGCCCAGGGAGGATCGCTGAGTCTGCTCTAGGTTAGCAGAGTTGACCAGTTGTCCCACAGATTTCTGAGCAATATTAAGGGTTGTTTTAAGCTACTGAATTTTATGGAGGTTTGTTATGCTATGATAGATGACTGATTCATATTGGTCATCTGGTAAACCAGATGTTTGGCAAGTGGGGAGAAGTTGTTCATAAAATAAAGGTAATTCCTAGGTCCCATGTTAATAGCTGTGTCAACTTGGGCAAGTCAATTTAACTTATCGGTTGTGCGGCGGTTTCTTCATCTGATAACTGGAGTCAATAAAACCAGTTTCTTTGAGTGAGTTGTGTGGCAGAGCAAGCGGGGGAAAGTGTGGGACAGCACATTATAAAACATCAAGAAAGCATCACTTCTCCATGTCCTGCCTTTTGTTTCTTCATCAAAACATTAATGACTTGAGTGATTGATAGGGTGAGTCCATTTGGTAGAGTTGAAAGCAACCTGCTCCTTACCATGGCCCCGGAGGCCCTGTGTGACCTGGCTTTTCTATTCCCTTCTCCCTCCTCTCCTACCTCTCCTGGCCTCCAGTCCCTCGTACGTGTTCAGTGCCTGCCTGCAGGAGAACTCTAGTGCATGTGGTTCCCTCTTCTGGGATGATCTTCCCATCTTTAGCTCTCCCTCTCTCTCCTTTTATTTGAACCAAGAATCAGGAACAGTTTGTTATAATCCAGATAGGATCAGATTAAGTAACACTCTTGGTAATTAATATATGTTCTCTGGTTTCAGTAAAAGCAACCCCAAAGATAAGTTAAAAAGAATCTCTGTTCTCTCCTCTCAAGTAGCTTTAATTCAGAGATCAGAGTCTTTACCTGCCCAGGAGAAGCACTGTGAGAGCTTGGTGAGTGCTGGTCAGGGGGCCTTTGGAAAAGATTGTTTCCTGGGCTTTCTTCTCTGTATCTCTTTCTCTGTCAATCTCTCTCTCTCATTCTGTCATCTTTTCCCCTATCCATCTACTGCTTTATTGAGATAATTTGATATCATCCACTTCACCCATTTTAAATATACTAGTCAGTCATTTAAATGTATTTACAGAGTTGTGCAATCACCAACACAATCTAATTTCAGAACATTTCCCATCCCTCCAAAAAGAAACCTCATGCTCATTTACACCCTCTCCTCATTCCCACCCTCAGCCCTAGACAACCCTCAGTGTACTTTCCGCAACTATAGGTTTGCCTTTCTGGATATTCTGTATAAGTGGAATTACATAACGTCGCATCTCTTTAAAGGGCTTTCCTTTCTTGTTCTTTGAGGCTCAGCTAAAATGTTCCCTGTCTTTCCTCAGACTCTACTATTATTCTCTGTACCACCCCCTCCTTTTTGACGTGCTCCTACTTAGTGCAATTAGTATGTATTTTATTTCTTCGTCCACTGGCTTCTGTCTGTCTTTGCCACGTGAATCTAACTTCCCTGAGGCTGGAATCCGCATTCGGGGGTTGTTGGCTGCTGTCTACCCGTGAACTAGCTCGGTGCCCGACAGAGTAAGTGTCTAGTATAAATATTTGCTGAATGAATGAGGGTCTTGGAAAGTGGAACCTTTTAACGAGCAGCTCGGAACTTTTCCCTTTTAGAGGTCATAAACTACAATAAATGGCACCCACAGATTGTCAGAACTATTTGGAAGTGCCTTTGCTATCAGAAGGTCTAATGTAGCACATGTCCCTGTGCTAAATGATTTGGAAAACAGAACAAAGTCTGGGGATTGATTTGTAGGCAGCATTTTCCAACCTTCTGTCATCCAGTCTGTGGTGCTCTTGGTTTGGGGCTTTGTTTATTTTTCGGCACGTGGGAGAGTTATGGTGCCTCCTATTGTCTCCTCGTTCTATTAATACTCTTAGGCTATTGACTGGGTCGGCCCTGCTGACTGTCAGGCTGCTGTCAGCCCCTGGCTTGTTGCTTCAGAGGTTTCAGTCTGAACTAAAAGCATTTCCTTTGTTCCTATGCAAACTAAGTCTTAGCAGGCTCCAGAGCTTTTCACCCTGGAGCCACGGGGGAAGAGTGTAAAAAAGAGAGAAGCTGCAGGAGCCCGCAGGGGCTGAGAGCAGGTTTTGACTTGAACCGAGGTGGGCCAGAAGCCTTTCCGGGACTTTGAATGGGATTGTGAGTGCCTCGCCCCCGCCCAGGTGGGGACCAGGCTGAGCAGCCCGGTCGTTAGAGCCCCTGGTTTGATAGATCTGCGCTTTGTGAGGCGCTTTGAAGAAGTTGTGCTTCCTGAAGGCTTTGCCATTTCTGGAGGTGCAGAGAGGAGCCTTGGTCTGGAAATTTCAATGTGGTGCTGACCTCTCTGGCAATTTCTCACTTACTCTTCCCTACTACCACAGAGGTGGGACCTAGAATCCTCTTTTCCTAAAAAGAAGAAATATCTGAAGAAACACACCCAAGATTCCTCAGCCAGGAAGCAGGGTTTGAACCTTCTGGTTCCAAAGCTCCTTTCTTTAAAAAATTATTTGTATTTATTAATAATAATTGCTTAATTTTTCATTTTTATTGTTGTGGGACGCCTGAGTGGCTCAGTTGGTTAAGTGTCCAACTCTTGGTTTTGACTGAGGTCATGATCACGGAGTCTTGGGATGGAGCCCCTCCGAGCTCAGAAGGGAGTCTCTTTGTCCCTCTCCCTCTCCTTCTGCTCCTCCCTCTACCCTCCCTCCTTCCTGGATGAAGTGTGCCTGTGCTCTCAATCTCAAATAAATAAATAAAATCTTTAAAACATTTTCTTATTGTAGTAAGAAATGCTTAACATGAGATCTGCTCTTTTAACAAAATTTTAAAAGTGTAATACAGGATTGTCGACCATAGGTACAATGTCGTACAGCAGATTTTTAGAATTTATTTATCTTACTTGACTGAAACTTTATGTTTGTTGATTAGCATTAACTCCCCATTCCCCCCTTTCCCCAGCCCCTGGCAACCATCATTCCACTCTTGGATTCTATCAGTTTGACTCTTAGATACTTCATCTAAGTAGAATTGTGCTGTATTTGTCTTCCAGTGACTGGCTTATTTTACTTAGAGTAACATCTTCAAGTTTCATCCATGTTGCAGCATGTGTTAGGACTTCCTTTTTAAAGGCCAAATATACCGTTATATGTATACACCACATTTTCTTTACCCATTCATCGGTCCATGGACGTTTAAGTTGTTTCTGTATCTTGGCTCTTATTAATAGTGCTGCAAGTGAACACAGGCTAATATCTCTTCGAGATCCTGATTTCAATTCTTCTGGATAAATACCCAGAAGTGGGATTGCTAGATCTTATGATAGTTCTAATTTTAATATTTTGAGGAAACTGTATACTGTTTTCCATAGTGACTGCACCATTTTATATTCCCACAAAGTGTTCAAGGGTTCCAGTTTCTTCACATCTTTACCAACCCTGTTATCTCCCCCTCACCCCCAATAATAACTGTCCTGACAGGTGGAAGCTGATGATATCTCATTGTGGTTTTGATTTGCATTTCCCCAATGATAAGTGACATTGAGCATATTTTCATACATCTGTTGGCCATTTGTATGCCTTCTTTGGAGAAATGTCTATTTATCCTTACCCCATTTGCTTAGTTTTTTTACTATTGAGTTTTAGGAATGTGTTAAATATTTTGTCTGGTTGTTTTTATTATTTTTATTTATTTATTTAGAGTGGGCTTCATGCCCAACATGGGGGCTTGAACTCACTACCCTGAGACCAAGAGTTGCATGGTCTGCCAAATGAGCCAACCTAGTACCCCTTCCTTATATATTTTGAAGGTGAACTTCTTATCACATACATGGCTTGTAAATATTTTTTCCCAATCCATAGGTTGATTTCTACTCTTTTGATTGTTTCCTTTGCTGTGCAGAAGGTTTTTAGTCTTGTCTATTTTTGTTGCCCTGTGCTTTTGGTTTCATATCCATGAAATCAGTGACAAGACCAGTGTCATGAATTTTTTTCCCTTATGTGTTCTTCCAGGAGTTTTATGGTTTCTGTTTTAAAGTGTAAGTCTTTAATACATTTTGGATTGACTTTTGTTTATGCTGTAGGTAAGGGTCCAATTTCAGTCTTTTGCATATGGATATTCAGTTTTCTTAACAGCATTTCTCTGTTGTGTATTCCTGGAATCCTTGTTGAATATCATTTGACATCTACATGGATTTATATCTGGGTTCTCCATTTTGTTCTATTGGCCTCTATGTCTGTCTTTATGTCAGTACCATATTGTTTTGATTACAGTAGTTTTCTAATACATTTCAAAATCTGGAATTGTGATGCCTCCAGCTTTGTTCCTGTTTCTTGAGATTGATTTGGCTATTCCTGGTCTTTTGTGGTTCCATATGAATTTTAGAATTGGTTTTCTATTATTATAAAGAAAGCCATTGGGATTTTGGTAGAGATTGCATTGAATCTGTAGATTGCTTTGTGTAGTATGGACAGATTACCAATATGTCTTCCTATCCATGAACACTGGATGTTTTTCCATTTGTTTGTGTCTTCTTTAATTTCTTTCTTTTGTAGTCTTCAGGACTACAAAAGGACCCTGGGATCATGACCCGAGCTAAAGACAGACATTTAATGACTGAGCCACCCAGGAACTCCTGTATCCTGTAACTTTAATTTGTTTATTCATTCTGATAGTTCTTTGATGGCATCTTTAGGGTCTCTACTATATAGGATTATGTTTTTTGCAAAAAGAGACAGTTTAACTTCTTCCTTTCCTATTTGGGTGCCTTTTGTTTATATATCTTGCCAAACTGCTTTGGCTAAGACTCCTAATACTATGTTGAATAGAAGTGAGCGTGGGCATTCTTGCTTTGTTCCTGGTCTTTGAGGAAAGGCTGTCACTCCTTAACCATTCAGTATGATGTTAGCTTTGGGCTTTTCAAATATGTCCTTTATTATGTTGTTACCTTCTTTCTATTCTTGTCTAGTTAGTTGAGAGTTTTTTTTTAATCATGAAAGAATGTTAATTTTTGTCAAATATTTTTTTCTGTATGTACTGGGATTATCATGTGATTTTTATCTTTTATTCAATTAATTGTGTTAATTGTTAGTTGCATGTTGAACCATCCTTGCATTCCGGGGTTAAATCCCGCTTGGTGATAATGTTTATCCTTTTAATGTGCTGTTGGAATTAGTTTGCTAGTATTTTGTTAAGGATTTTTTGCATTTATATTAATCAGGGATACTAGTGTGTAGTTTCCTTGGGGTGTCTCTGCCTTTGGTGCCAGAGTAATGCTGTCCTCATAAGATGAGTTTAGAAGTTCCCTTGTCTTCCATATTTTAGAAGAGTATGAGGATTGTCATGAATTCTTTAAGGGTATGGTACAGATTACAAGAAAAGTCATCTGGTCCTGGGCTTTTCTTTGTTGGCAGGTTTTTAATTACTGAGTCAGTCTCCTTACTATTTATAGGATTGTCCAGACTTTGTATTTCTTCATGTTTCATCTTGGTAGGTTGTATGTTTCTAGGAATTTATCCATTATTCCTAGCTTTATTCCATCATGGTCAGAAAAGTTACTTGGTATGATTTTAATCTTCTTAAATTTAAGGCATGTTTTGTGACCTAACTTGTGGTCTATCCTACATTGTCAATGATAATTTTTAATAATTAGATTTACCACTGCCTCCTTAGGGTCATGCACTGTGATCAGTTCTGTAAAGGAAGGGCCTAGATATAGGAAAAATGTGTTTCAGGTCTTCAAGGAACATAAAACCACTGGAATCTGTCAAAAGATTGGGTTTTATTATAGCTATCTATACGACCTTGGAAATGTGACCTGAACTTTTTTTAATGAAGTTTTCAATTCTGATTCCAACATTGTTAACATATGGTATTGTATTAGTTTCAGGTATACAATATAGTGACCCAACAATTCTATATATTACACAGTGCTCATCATGTTAAGTGTACTCTTTAGTCCCCATCACCTATTTTACTCATACCCCCTTCTACCTCCCCTCTGGCAACTGTTTGTTCTCTATAGTTAGAAGTGTGTCTTGGTTTGCCTTCTCTCTCTCTCTCTCTTTTTTTCCTCTCCTTTGATTCTTTGTTTTGTTTCTTAAATTACATGTATGTATGAAATCATACAATATTTATCTTTCTCTGACTGACTTATTTTGCTTAGCATTATACTCTCTAGATCCATTCATGTTGTTGCAAATGGCAAGACTTCATTTAAAAAAAACTTTTAAAAAGATTTTATTTATTTGATACAGAGAGAGAGGGAACACAAGCAGGGGGAGTGGGAAAGGGAGAAGCAGGCTTCCCACTGAGCAGGGAGCTGGATGTGGGGCTTGATCCAAGGACCCTGGGATCATGACCCGAGCCGAAGGCAGACGCTTAACCGATTGAGCCACCCAGGTGCCCCTAAGATTTCATTCTTTTTTTATGGCTGAATAATACTATATGTATATATATAGAATATACATGTTATTTTATATATATATTTATATATATATAAATTATATATGTAATTACATGTAATTGATAAAGTAATATCTCGTTGTAGTTTTTGAACTGTATTTCCTTGATGGTGAGGGATGTTGAGCACCTTTTCATATGTCTGTTAGCCATCCATATGTCTTCTTTGCAAAAATGTCTGTTTATGTCTTCTGCTCGTTTTAAAATTGGATTGTTTGGTTTTTTTTGGATGAGTGCTGAGTTACATCAGTTCCTTATATATTCTGGATACTAATCCTTTATCAGATATGTGCAAATATCTATCTTCTCTTCAGTAGGTAGCTTTTTAGTTTTGTTTGTTTACTTCACTGTGTACAAGCTTTTTATTTTGATGTTGTCCAAATAGTTTATTTTTGCTTTTATTTCCCTTTCTTCAGGAGACATATCTAGAAAAATGTTCTACAGCTGATAAAATTGCTACCTGTGGTCTCTTCTAGGATTTTTATGGTTTTAGATCTCACATTTAGGTCTGTGATGATCCATTTTGAGTTTATTTTTGTATAGCTCAAGAAGTGGTCCCATTTCTTTCTTTTGTATGTAACTGTCCAGTTCTCCCAACACCATTTGTTGAAGAGAATTTTTTTCCATTGGACATTCTTTCCTGTTTGTCAAAGATTAATTGACCATATAGTTATGGTTTCATTTCTGGGTTTTCTATTCCGTTCTATTCATCTATGTGTCTGTTTTTGTGCCAGTATCATACTGTTTTGATTACTACAGCTTTGTAATATAACTTGAAGTCTGGGATTGTGATATCTCCAACTTTTGTTTTTCTTTTTCAACGTTGCTTTGGCTGTTTGGAGTCTTGGGTATTGGGGACCTAGCCTTTGCCACTGGCCTCAAGTGTTGCTTCCCCCACTAGAATGTCAGTGCCATGAGGACAGGGATTCTCTTTAGGGTTCTTTTGTTCATGAGGTATCCCAAGAACATACACAGAGCCTAGCAATTAATGATAAGTGTACAATAGCTGATAGTTGGCTGACTCACTGATTGATTCTTTGGGCTCTCATTTTTTTCTTCTGAATACAGGGATTGGAACTGGTAGGGTATCAGACTGGTTGATCTCTAAGTGCTCTTCTGAATTTGTAGTTGAATCACTAAAAATAATAAAATCTAAATGAAAGAGCATAGACATGTGGGATGAAAATGTTCTCATTTACACTTGAGTGCCTGACAAGAGCACTGTCTAATTTTAAGTTCTTTAGTTTTTGGCTTTAGCTTTTCAATAGAGCATACCTCTCTCACAGATGTCATTTTTCCTATTTGCTTTTTGTGGTGTCTCTTGATGAGTTGCCTGAATTTGTTAGAAATCTTTTGGAATAATAATAGGAAAGGTAGGGAAATAATACCTTTATTACCATCATTGCTGTTGGAATGAACAATCTAAAAGATGTGGCATTTAAAAATAGTAGTTTCCAAGAAAGGTAAAGACAAGATATTTGAATAGATTTTTTTCCCCACAATATGGGGCTGCAAATTTTGCATTAGCTTGGATGATGATGGAGTAATTTTTTTTTAATTTTATTTTTTCAGTGTCCCGAGATTCGTTGTTTATACACCACACCCAGTGCTCCATGTAATAATACGTGCCCTCCTTAATACCCGCCACCAGGCTCACCCATCCCCCCACTCCCTCCCTTCACAAACCCTCAGTTTGTTTCTCAGAGTCCACAATCTTTCATGGTTTGTCTCCCCCTCTGATTTCCCCCAATTCACTTTTCCTTTCCTTCTCCTAAGGTCCTCCATGTTATTCCTTATGCTCCACAAGTAATTGAAACCATATGATAATTGACTTTCTCTGCTTGACTTATTTCACTCAGCATAATCAATGGAGTAATTTTTAAAAAATATTTTATTTATTTATTTGACAGACAGAGATCACAGGTAGGCAGAGAGGCAGGCAGAGAGAGGGGGGGAAGCAGGCTCCCTGCTGAGCAGAGAGCCCGATGCGGGGCTTGATCCCAGGCCCTAAGATCATGACCTGAGCCTAAGGCAGAGGCTTTAACTCATTGAGCCACCCAGGCACCCTGGAGTATTTTTTTTTTTTTTTAAGATTTTATTATTTATTTGAGAGAGAGAGCAGGAGCAAGGGGGTGGGGCAGAGGGAGAGGGGCAGAAGATGGAGAAGGAGACTCCCCACTGAGCAGGGATTCTGATGTGGGGCTCAAGTCCAGGATCCTGAGATCATGACCTGAGCTGATGACAGATACTTAACTGACTGAGCCACCCAGGTACCCCTGGAGTAATTATTCTTAACAAGTTTACATATTGTTCAGATAACATGATATAATTTAAAAAAGTGTTTTCTGAGAATCTTTAATGTAGCAGCTAATGTATTATGTGTGCTCCCATTCATTAATATTATAAATTTGGTAGATGAGGTTTAAATGATTTGCCACAGAGGACACAGTAGAGTGTTGAGTTTGTGACATATAGGTAGTATCCAATGACTATGAACTAGTATTGTTGTTAATATAACCAATAAAATAATTTCATTTACTTATTGGCAAAGGTGGGCTACAAGCTTCAATCTGATATTCTGAATCCAATAGTGGCATAAAATAACACTGCTCCCTAATACTCTGTAGTGAAATAAATATGTATCTATTTATTTTATAACATATATTTATATGCATATTTTATTTTCTGTTTTATATTTGGTTTATAGAATTCTATTTCTGCCAATTGAGATTTTTTAAAAAGTCTCTTCCCTGTCCTCCCCACAAACTCACTGATACAGGTCTGTGAATCATCAGTGTTACACAATTCACAGCATTCACATAGCACATAACCTCCCCAGTGTCCATAACCCAGCCACCCTATTCCCCCTACCCCCACCTCCAGAATGTGAGTTTTTAAAGCTCATGTGATTTAATTTCTTTTATGTGATGGATGGGGAAACTGAGGTCCAGCTTGAATGACTTATTCTTGGTGACTTGGTGAGTAGTGCCAGAGCTGGGGATGAGAGCCCCATTTTCCATGATGCTACAGAGCCCCTCTGAGAGGAGGAAAGAGAGCCTTTGTTCCTGCAGCATTCCACACTGCAGTCCAGCTGGGAGTGGGGAAGAACTGCAGGAGGAGGCTCAGTGACCCTTGGCAGGGCTGAAGTTACTGAGCTTTGTCCTGTCAAGTGTAGAAAACCAGAATGAAGTGTCTGGAAAATGGTTATAGTAGGCAAATTTTGTGTGTTTATAAAAATGCAACCATTGTTTAGTGACATAAAATTATTAATGTGATAGGCTTCTCTGAAGGTCCTCATTTATCAGTCCTACAAAGTCCTGTTGGACAAAGTATTAGTGTTAGTTTAATCTTCATTTCTTCTGCATGAAATATCAGTTGTTTTTTCTCTCTGTACATTCTATCATAGCATAATCCAGCACAGTGGTGAAAGGAACCATGGGTTAAATCCCATTATGGTGGGAAGAGAGAGCATTCTGAAAACAAACTTTCCAGGTCTGAGACCCAGCTCTGCCACTTCCTGGCTGTGTCAATTTGGGTAAGTGGCCGAACCTCTCTGAGCCTCTTTTTCCTCCTCTGCAAAATGGGTTAATAGTGGAATACATTGTGAGGATTAAATAAAATAATATGTGTGAAATTCTTCGGAAGTTGCCAGTACATAATAATCTGTTGTGAATGTTAGCTACAGAAGAAAATATATCCCAGGTGTGTTAGAATGTTGCTGGGTAACTGAAAAAAGCTAATTCTTCTCTAGATATTATATTTTTCAGATATAAATAAGAGGGTTTGATAAAGACCCTTCCTGCCTGAATATTCAATGAATTCAGGCTTGTCCTTGTCCCACCATCAGCAATAATCTCTCCTTCACTAACTCATAGTACTCCCTTTGGGCCTCTGTTATGACACTTCTTCCACTCTTTGTTTCTAATACTTTGTCTATAATTATTTTTATCTGTCCCTACTTGAGAGCATGTTTATCCCTGTGATTTGCTCATGGCTAATGCTCAACAAATGTTTGAGTGGATGGACAAGTATTAATCTTTTTGGTCTTAGCACATCTCAGAGTGAGTGGTCAGGTAACTTTGTTGTGCCCCCCCCTTTTTTTCTTTTTAGTCTTTTATCATGGAAAATTTTGAATGTACTTATAAGAAGAACGATAATAAAAGGGACTGTCATGGACTCACTCATACCCAGAAACATTAAATATCCACTCATGACTAATCTTGCTTCATTTAGTCCTCATTTTCCATCTTGTCCCTCCAGGATTTACATATTTATATGTGTAAATATATGTGTATGTATATATAGATTGTGTGTATATATTTACAATATTATATTATTATACATTATACACTTATATGAAATAAAACAAAAACAATTATAATTAGTATAGCCACACCAACTCTCTTCTTTTGGTTACTATTTGCATAGAATATCTTTTCCAATCTTCTTATTTTCAACAAATTTGTGTTTTTGAATCTGAAGTGAATCCTTGTAAACAGCATATAGTTGGATCATTAAAAAAATCCATTGGGCCAGTCTCTGTCTTTTAGTTGGGATATTTAACTGATTTATATTTAATGTAATGACTGAGAAAGTGGGATTTATGTCTGCAATTTGACTATTTGTTTTCTATATATCTTATTTTTTTTTTGTCCCTTTGTTCCTTTATTTTTACCTTTCGAATTTCTAGAGTACCATTTTAGGTCCCTTGTTGTTTATTTTATATTTTTGAGTAAATATTTTCTTAGAAGGTTTCCTGGAGATTACAATGAACATCTTAATTTATAACAACCTCATTTGTACTAATACTAACTTAATTTCAGTAGTGTATAAAAACTTTGCTCCTATATAGCTCCATTCCCTCCCTCCTCCTTTGTGTCATTATTGTCATACAAATTAAATATTTATAAATTATATGCTCATTTGCACAGATTTACAGTTATTACTTTATGTAGCTGTATTTTTAAAAATTAACTAATTTATTTGGTGGATACAGAGAGAGAGAGAGCTCGCGAGCTCGCATTGTGGGGAGGGGCAGAGGGAGAGAGAGAATCCTGAGCAGACTCCCCACTGAGCATTGAGTCTGATGCAGGGTTCAATCTCATGACCCTGAGATCAGGACCTGAGTCCAACAATCAACTGACTGAGCCACCAGGCACCCCTTTATGTAGTTGTATTTTTTTTTTAATGTAGTTGTATTTTTAAGTCAGAGAGGAGAAAGAATTCATAAACCAAAAATCCTTTTATGTTGTCTTTTATATTTACCTATGGAGTTACTTTTAGTGATGGTCTTTATTTCTTCATGTGAATTTGAGTTACTGTCAAGTGTCATTTCATCTTAGCCTGAAGGATTCCCTTTAATATTTCTTGTAAACTGGGTTTGCTAGCAACAGATCTGTTTCTGTTTTTTTGGGAATGCCTTCATTTCTGTTTTATTTTTAAAGGACAGATATACTTAATGTAGAATTCTTGGTTAACTGCCTTTTTTTCAGCACTTTGTGTATGTTATCCCACTGCCTTCTGGCCTCCCTGGTTTTGGGTGAGAGACAAACTATTAATCTGATTGAGGATCTCTTTGTACATGCAAGTTGCTTCCTTCCTGTTACTTTCAAAGATTCTTTCTTGGTCTTGTGACATTTTTTCTAAAGATTTATTTATTTATTATTTTAGAGAAACAGAGAGAGAGAGAGAGAGAGAGAGCGAGCATGGGGGGAGGGGCAGAGAGAGAGAGAGAGAGAGAAAGAGTCTTAAGAAGACTTCCCACTGAGTGTGGAGCCCTATGTGGGGCTCAGTCCCAGGACCCTGAGGTTATAATCTGAGATGAAATTAATAATCGGATGCGTAACTGACTGAGCCACCCAGGTGCCTGTCTTTTGACATTTTGATTATGATTTGTTTACGTGTGGATCTCTTTGAGTTCACCCTATTTGGAATTTGCTGAGATTTTTGGATTTGTAGATTAATGTTTTTCATAAAATTTGGGAAGTTTTTGGCCATTATTTCTTCAAATACTCTTTCTGCCCTTATTTCTCTCCCATTATGCATGTGTTGTTATGTTTGATGGAGTACCATGGTTCTCTGAGTCTTTTTTCCTCATTCTTTCTTCTCTCTGTTCTTCAGACTAGATAATCTCAATTACCTATCTTCAAGTTCTCTGATTATTTCTTTTGCCAGCTCACATCTGCTGCTGAGTCCTCTAGCAATTTTTTTTAAAGTTATTGTACTTTTCAACTCCAGAATTTATTTGGTTTTTAATAAATAATTTCTATCTCTTTACTCATATTCTTTATTAGGTGAGTTGTCATCTCACTTTCCATTAGTTCTTTAAATATAATTTACTTTAGCTGTTTGAATATGTGTAGAATACATGATTTGAAGTTTTTGTCTAGTGAATCCTATATCTGGACTTCCTTGGACAATTTTTATTGATGGACCTTTTCCTATGTTTGGGCAATATTTTCTTATTTATTTGCGTGTTTCTTAGTTTTTTGGTTGAAAACAGGACACTTAAAATCAGATTTTCTTTCCTTCCCAAAGGAGGATTTGTTATAACTGCCATTTGTTGTTGTTTTGTATTTTTAGTATTTTGGAGGGAGAACTAATTCTGTATACCTTGTATTCTTTGTCATGTATGGCCACTGAAGACTGTTTGATTAGTTTAGATGGTAAGCTAATAACTGGGTAGAGATTTCCTTAAATTTTTGGAACCAGTAAGTTGCCCAGTCTTTAATAGGGGGCTCTGTGTTTGTGTTGGGACATATGTTTAATGCTGAGAAGGGCAGTTTTACAGCTTTCGTTAGCTTTAACTTCCTGCTTGAGTGGAGACTCAGTATTAGCCAGAGACAAGAGCTTAGGATAGTTTAGGTCTTTTATATCATGCACACAAGTCTATGAATGCATGTGGCCTGCTAGATTTACAGCATTATTCTAGAGCTCTTCAAAGCCAATTATGGCGATCTCATTTCTTATTTTTCCCTTTTAAGCTTTTTGGTTAACTTATTGCTTGCCTCAAACCTTATTGATGCTTTCCTCCTCCTTCTCCCTGCCCCCAACAGCTGTGGTGTTAAACAGCTGTGCTCAATAAATGCCCCTGTGGAAAAATCTGTTCAAACTATTCAGGCTCCAAGTCAGATCAAAGAAAGGCATGCTCATACTTTCAAGTGTTGCCTTCCAAGAAACCAGGGGACAGGTCAAGTAATGGTAATTCTCTGAAAATGGGACTTTGAAGGAACTCCAACCCCATTTTGCCCTCTTCTGTGACTGCTAGGTTGCTGCTTTTTACCACTAGGTTTTAGGCACTGCTGAGCTGGGGAGAAGGGATGAGAGACAAGGGCAAGTTAAAATACTACAAAACTCACTGTTTTACTGCAATTCAATAATTTATCTTGAATAAATGCCCCAAGATTGCTATAAGCCTTTGGCTAATTTGCATTTGATTTTGACAATTTTGTCACTGTTCTCACTGCTTTTATGGAGAAAGTGTTTGGAAGTCCTCATTCTGCTCCTCACTGACATCAGCTCCTTAAGTTTCTTTTCATCTATAGGTTCCTCCATCATCACATTTTTTTCTTTGAAATCTTTTTTTGATGAAACCACATTATTTTCTATCCAGTCTGTCTGGATTTTGTTGATTGCATCCTTATGGGTTTCACTTAACATGTCCTTCTGTCCCCGTATTTCCTGTGAATCAAGAGCAGGGTGCATGATTACATTCACATTTGACTTGTTTTTGCGAGACTGTTTCAAGGGCTGTGCTCTTCCACCAAGAGGTATTAAGTGTGGTTTCTTTCTTTCTTGCTTTTCCATGATTTTAGTAGCCACTGAAAAATCATTTCATAGGTCCATAATTCAGTAGAGAGAGCAAAAATGGTGATATTCCAATTCCAAATTTTTTCAGTTTAATAACTGAAATTCTTATATGATGAAATTATTCCTTGTTCAACTAGCTCAGTATATGGAGATATATCTTATAAAGGAAAGACACACTAAGTTGTTGTTTTTACAAAATGAAAATATGGATTCTTAAAGATGAGTTAATCATGTAAGCACTGGGAGTAGTATCTAGAATAAATCTCATGTAGAGTGGTAAATTTATTATGATTGCATAGGGTATTGAAATGTTATCTGATTAGTTGGCACCGTTGTTCCTCATCTTACTTTGGGGAAATACCCTGAAAAACTTGACGAGAGACATGAGATTCTAAGGTTATAGGTCACCAAAGAAGATGGGTAAATGGCTTTGCATTTAAATTTAATAGGAATGAGTGGAGGTGAGATTTCAGAGGCTGTCAGCAATTTGGATTAGGATCCAAGTAATAGATTAACAGCAAGTAATAGAAAATAAAAATAATAGTCATTTAAATAAAGTAGAAAGATATTTCTCTCATATTTAAATGGTTGCAGTTAGGTGGTATTTTCAGAGATCTATGTTCCTTCCATCTTGTGTCAAGGTCACCTCTATTCCAAATGACTCCTGGAGTTCCAGTCATTATACCCACACTCTAGCCAGCAGGAAGTAGGAAGGGCAGAGGAGAGCACATCCTTCCTGATATGGAAATTTCCTAAGGACTTTGAGCATAAACTATTTCCTCTTATATCTCCTTGGCCAGAATGAAGATGGCCACATCTAACTGCTAGGGAGGCAGGAAAATGTGTCTACTCAAATCATGTGCCCAGGTGAAAACCAGGGGTTCTGTAAGTGAGGAAGGAGGGGAGAACAAATCTTGAGAGCAACTAGTCCTCTCTGCCACAGAGCGGGAAGAGGAAAGGAAGCCAAGAGATGGCACAAAGCTGGAGTTAGAATTTTCTAGAAGTGGGGTACATGAGGACTTTTAAAAACAAAGATGTATTCTTAATTTGTACTGTCCCAGAAATAGGACTTGAGACAAGAATTTGAAGGCATGTAGTTTATTTAGGTGGTGATTCTAGGAAAAAATGTAGGGGAGTGGGGAAGTGAGGCAGTAAAGGGAGGGCAAATATAAGCTGCACTTTTTGAAGTGAAAACTTCAAATAAAAAAAATTAAATTTCAGCTTTATTGAGGTATGCTTAACACATAAAGTTGTACCATATTGAAGGTGTACGTTGTGATGAGTTGATATGTGTGTTCGTGTACATTGTAAAAAGTTCCCTGCATCTTGCTCATTAACAAATCTATCACCTCGTTCATTTACATAATTATTCAAGAGCTAGAATAGTAGGAAGTGGGAAGCCCTGGGGCCATTTGATAATTCTGCCTGTCTCAGAGGATGTGTGTGTGTTGAGTTAGTTTTATTTATTTATTCAAAAATATTTATTGAAGACCTAAATGTGATGCACAATACTGATGCACTACTCCAGGCGCTGAGGATACAGTGGGGGGTGGGGGGCGGCAAAATGCCTGCCCTACCCAAGCTTACATTCTGTCTTCTCTGAATGATGAGTACATTCAGACACCAGCTGACATCCGAGTCACAGTTAGCTCTAAGGTATTGATTGTTCTCTTCTGTAACTGGAAACGTGCCGTGTCTGTTTTTAAAAAAAAAAAAAATTTAATTTACTTATTTGAGAGAGAGAGAGAGCAGGAACAGAGGGGTAGAGCAGACAGAGAGGAAAAAACGGACTCCCCACTGAGCAGGGAGCCCAACACTCCACTTGATCCCAGGACTGTGGGATCATGACCTGAGCCGAAGGCAGATGCCTAACAGGCATGCAAAAAACGTGCCATATCTGATATAAGATAAAAGTGTGTCTATCTAGGGAGATGCTGGGAGGCAGAATTGGATGAAGTTTGTCCAAATGTGCAAATTTTTGTTTCTAAGATAAGTAAGGACTAGGAATGTAATGTATAACATCATGACCACAGTTAACTCTCTGTGTGGTATATTTGGAAGCTGTTAGAGTAGACTCTAAGAGTTCTTATCACAGGGAGAAAAAACGTTTTTCTCTTTTTCTGTCTCTTTTTTTTGTATCTATGTAGGGTGATGGATGTTAACTAAACTTATCGCAGTAATCTCTTCACAACATGTAAGTCAAATCGGTGCCCTGTATACCTTACATGCATAGTGTGCTGTGTGTCAATTATAGCTCAGTAAAAACTGCAAAGAAAATAAAGAAGATATTCAGCAGCAGCAACAATAACAACAACAACAACAACAACAACAACAACATATCTTTCTGTCTGAGACATGTGTCAATGAGGATTTATTATTCCATAGAGGACTGGATAGTATTTGGCTGTTTTTGTTTCTGTTCTCTTTTGCTGAGAACCTTGAGAATTCAGGACAGACAAGTGGAGAGAGGCTCACCTGGCAGCCAGGTGAGAGCCAAGCAGGAAACACTAAATGTAAAAGTGAGTGAGTTTGCCAGGAGAGAGGATGGGAGACAAAGGAGTTCGAAGAGGTTTCCCCAAATTTATCATGGAGTTCCACTCTAGGGGGCTTTACTGTAGACGTGTCCTGTTGTTCCTTCAAGAGCATTCGAAGCCTAAACCCCGATACCGCTTCCCACTTGCCAATTCCCTCAGCACATCTCAGATTTCTGTTTCTCTAAACATCTCTAGCCACGATGATAGGATATGGTTTTGTCAGCACATTTGTTTCAGAGCTCTGTGAACTTGGCAGGCCGGGTGGCAGCTGAGGCATTCTGGGGTTAAGCCTCCTGTCTTAGGATTCTGAAAATGGCCCCAAGAAGTCTGCCGCTGGGTGAGGAGATATTTCAGGGGTGGGTGGGGGTGGGAGGAGGTGAGGAAAGCTTGTTCCAACTGATCAGGCCAAATGCTGGCACATTATGAAGGCGAAGACGAGCCGGTGGCTTGGCCCTTTCTTCTTTCAACCGCCAGCTTTATTCGCTCAAACTCAGGTCGAGGGAGGCCAGCTCGTGGCGAAGAGCATGGAATTTGGAAAGTGACATTTCTGCCTTTGCTAGTCATGTGAACCAGCTCTATCTTTTTTTTTTTTTTTTTTTAAAGCATCTGTATCTTTTGGAACTTCAGTTTTGTCACTTATAAAATGGAGCAGTCATCTCTGTATAAAGGGTTTTTAAAGATTTATTTATTTATTTATTTGAGAGAGAGGCAGTGAGAGAGCATGAGCGAGGAGAAGGTCAGAGGGAGAAGCAGACTTCCCGTGGAGCTGGGAGCCTGATGCGGGACTCGATCCCCGGTCTCCGGGATCATGACCTGAGCCGAAGGCAGTCGTCCAACCAACCGAGCCACCCAGGCGTCCCTATATAAGGGGTTTTTAAAAAATAATGTGCATCTGTGTTGAGCGCAGTGCCTGTGCTTGGTGAAAAGTCTCTGTTCCTAGGCTAGGTAGATTGGAGGTTCCTAGCTTTACGGAGGGGGAGAACGAGGTGCACACAGTGGGTCTCTGCACTCTGTTTCCCCCATTTTCTCTTGCCTCTTAGAATCCCGTGTCCTTTCCAGGCTCAGCAGGTCCTAAAGCCTTGGCTAGGCTTGAGTGCTTTGCTTACCACCCTGAGCAGGGGCTGTTGGCAGAGAGAGCCTTACTTCTGCCCACCTGGGTCAGAGCTGCTCCCTGCTCTCCTAGGTCTGCAAGGAGCAGACTGGGTCGGAAGTGAAAGGGAACCTGAATGGGGCTCCCAGGGAGGCATCCAGTGGGTAAGTGCTAACCTGCTGGTGGAAAGCATTCAAAATGATTCTCTGGCATTTCTCTAAGAGCATTCATGTGCAATCCAGGGAGGGCACATTTTCTAAAAGGCAGGTAGAAATGCATCCCCACTGTTCTCAGGAGGCACATTTGGAAGGCTCTTGTTCAATTAAAGTATTACAGAGCCCAACTACTCCTCAAAGTTATTTCTGGAGAGGGAGGGGTTGGTTTTGTTCTCCTAACAGCAGAGAAGCCAGCAGCTGATAAAGGACAAGAGGATGCCTGAGTCTGTGCTGATATAGGTGGCCTGAATTTGGCATGTGGGTGTGTACGTGCATGCAAAGGTGTGTTTGTGTGTGCATGCGTGTGCATGTCTCTTCCCTCAGTGTCTGCTTTTGTTCTGGACTTTTCTCTCCCTCTTGTCTCTTCATGGATCTGAGGATTCAGACCCCTAGGTGTGAATCCTGTGTGTCCTTGAGTAAAACGAGATGACCATGGTACCTGCCTCCTTGAGAGAAAATACATGTGAAGCACTTGACAGGGTACCTGGCACATAGTAGCTGCTCAATAAACTGGTATGTTTTCTGGTAACATTTCTTTCTGTGTGTGGATTTCTCTCTATGGGGGCAAATGGGGGGCCTATACTTAGTGTCCTGGGTTGCAGATCATGAAAGTGTTGCAGGTCAGCTCCATGGGATCAGAAATGGGTCTGCTGTGCTCACCTCCATTTCTCCAGCACCAAGAACAGCTCCTGGCTCAGCTGGGGTGCTCAATTAACCAGCTGGTGATTGAATCCGTGAGTGATTCTGACCGGAGCTATCTTAAATAGAAAAGGGAAAAAAATGCAGAAGACACCAAGTGTCATATGGAATCCAAGAGTGGGGATGAGGAAGGCCTCGGGAAGAGATACAAACCGGGGTCTTGAATGCCACAGAGACAGGCTTGTCAATTCTCTTTCCACCTGTGCACAGTGACTTTGTTCTTTTATCTCCTATAGCTCAGTTTCTTCTGCTGTCAGGCTATCTGGTGAATTCCAGCCACCTCATAATGATCAGTCCAGCTAATTTCGGATACTGATTAGCTGTCTCTGAATCTCGTTTTCAAATTCCCAGGAGTCATCTGATTGGCTTGGGCCAGATCTCTTAATCCTGGTCTAGTCAGAAACTGTAGAGAGTAGGACTACATGGCTCCCACCCCCTCCCAAGGATCAGGGGAAATTTCTAGATGAGCTGGTTCTTGTGAGCTGGCAGATGTCTGGTTCAGTGGATGTCTTGCCCTGCTGAGTCTGGAAGAAGGGACCTACCCACAGAAGAGATGAGGGTGAGCTGGGGCATAATCTTTAGCTTTAGAGCATGGGTGGGAGGAAGTGTGTATGTAGAATAATAGGACAAATGGATTCCCTGGTCCTGTCAGGGGTGGTTTGTATGGAGTGGTATTTGGGAGGATTTGGGAAAAACTCTTCCCATTGAGACCTGAAATTTCCTGGGAACCAGCCTTGTAACATTTTCCATTCTAATGGGAATGATGAGTGTTAATAACTGTAAGACCTTCATTCTTGAGCAAGGTGTGCTAAAGATCATTGTACTCTTTCCTACAGACATCTATAATGTTATCGCAGGGAGAATGAGTTACATATGGAAAGCCCTGTCAATTTTAGTCTTCCAGAATAAGTTTGGCCCTTCTATTGAGCTGTGTTTCTCATTAATCCATTGGTTCTCAGAGAATGGTCTCCTACCAACAACATCACAACTACCCAGGAGCTTGTTAGAAATGCAGATTCGTGTCTGCTACCCCAAGTCTCTGGAAGCTTTCCCAGTGAGTCCCATGCATCTAGAAGCTGGGAAAACTATTGCCTCTTTGGGGAGAGGCTTGTCCCTTGGTTCAAGGCTTCATAGGATATATCCCTGTGAAGGCTTTTCTGAGTAAAGTCTTTGAGATTAACCCCTCAAGAGCCTTTGAGTAGATATTGCCATTAAGTTCCAACAATTGCTTCTCTCAGCCTTGGGAAAAGTTATAATTCCTGAAGAGATATTGGCCTGGAAACTCCTTTTCGAGGCTCAGCTATAGAAGCTGACACACTACTCTGTCTTTTATCTTTCGGAAGAATGAGTGATGTCAGCGTGAGGTTCCCGCTGAGGCAGTGGACGTTTTCCACCTTCAGGCAGAGGTGGTGTGTGGAGCACTCTGAATTGAGTTGCAGTGGACCGAAGTAGAATTTCAGCCTTTATTTGTAAGTGGAGCGGGAAGGAAAATACCGATTCAGTATCTGCATCCCCCCGCCTTTTCTTTCTTTTTTGAGTAAAACCAGATGACCATGGTACCTGCCTCCTTGAGAGAAAATACATGTGAAGCACTTGACAGGGTACCTGGCACATAGTAGCTGCTCAATAAACTGGTATGTTTTCTGGTAACATTTCTTTCTGTGTGTGGATTTCTCTCTATGGGGGCAAATGGGGGGCCTATACTTAGTGTCCTGGGTTGCAGATCATGCAATTTTTTTTTTTAAAATTTCTTTTCTGTATAACAGAATTCATAGTTTTACACCACACCCAGTGCTCCATGCAATGCGTGCCCTCCATAATACCCTCCACCTGGCTCCCCCAACCTCCCCCCCGACCCCGCCCCTTCAAAACCCTCAGGTTGTTTTTCAGAGTCCATAGTCTCTCATGGTTCATCTCCCTTCCAATTCTGCATCCTTTTATCTCACTGCATTCCCACAATGGCCCACAAAGGTGGGTACTATCATCCTTGAAGAAAAGTGAAATAGTTGGACCTCTATTTGACCAGCAAATGCTCCAATGGGGAGTCAAACCGAGACAATTATATGCCGATAACCAAACCCGGAGCCACAGTGCTACAACATTTGCCCAGGGCACTTAGGCTCTTCCTTTTCCCCCTTCTGTTTTTCCTTCCCTCTCATCCCTGCATTGTGTTCTACTCTGCTTTACATTGAGTTTCCTCGCCTCCGGGGAGGTTGAGGCAGAGCTTCTAGGCTTTCTGTGCTCCCATCAACTGACTTGGGGCGGGGTTGGAAACAGAGGGATTTACAACTCCCCACAGCCCTATCTGGACTGGAAAGCTGTCACTTAGTGTGGAGAGGTGACAAGAGCAGTGTGCACGGTGGGTCTGGGAGAGAGATGTCGTGTGTCCTGCCCCCTGGGCTCACAGGAGAGCAGGGTGGGCAGCCAGTCTTGTTGGAGAGGTGGGGCAGGTCATGCACAGAGGCAAGGGAGGTTGCTGGGCCTGAAGAAGCCCAGTGTGAAGCCACGGGGACATCTCGAGGAATCCTGTGCTGACCTGACCTCACTCCCCGCACACTGGCCCCCAAAGACCCCACCTGTAATCCTCCTGTTATTCATGGGTGAACGTGTGTATGGGATCCCAGAGGTACTATATGGACTGGAAATAAGTTTCTGTCCTTTTGGCACAATAAGAACTCAAAATATAAGTTTAGCCGAGTCATAAGAATAAAAGAAATTGTGTTTCTTGAACAAATGAGCGTGTGGGCTGGGAATCGTAGCCTCTACGCAGACATGGCTCATTTGCTGCGCTCAACGACCCGTGAGGTAAGTAGGACTCTCCAGGGCCCCTTTTGTCACTAGTCACTGTGGCATTTAGCTGTGAAGTCCGTCTCATCGCCCTCCTTTTACACAACGGCCTTTCCCTACCGGTGTGGGCGGCTGCCTGGCACCCACTTGCCACTAGGTGGGGCTAGAAGTCGCGGGATGCGTGGGGTCGTGCTGGGGCTTGTTGGAGATGGTGGGAGAAGCCCGGGGAAATGACAAGGCAGTGAGGGGAATTCCCTTCTCCTTGGGGGTGGGAAGGAGCCCTCTTTTCTTCCCCGTCAGAGCGTCCAGTGCTCTTTATTTTGCTAAATTGGGTTTTCAAAATGACTAAAGTTACGCTACTTTGCAAATAGCTCAGAAGTTTGTCAACTTAAACCATCTCTGGTCTTCTCCTGGGAGAGATCCACCCAACGGTTTGGTCTGTATGCTTCCTTTTGTTTTCCTTTGAGTTTAACACGTACACACTTACATGTACACACGTGCCTGTGTCCATAGATCCACAAGTCCTCAAGCACACATATGTATGGCGCATGCATTGTTTTCCAACTTGCCTGTTTTCACTTAGAAACATTTTCTCCAGTCAGTGCAGATAGATGCCTCATATTTATTGCCTCCCTATGGTATAAATGCACCGCAGTTTTAAAAATCATCCACCTTCTCTTCTCCCCTTCTCTTCCCTTCTCCCTTCCCTTCCTTCTCCTCTTCCAACTTTTTCCCTTTTTTTTTTTTTTTGGCTATGACTAACAATGTTGAAACAAATATTTTCATACCTGTAACTTTCTGCCCTTGCATGGGTATCTAT
Source organism: Mellivora capensis (assembly GCA_004024625.1). Classification (NCBI taxonomy): domain Eukaryota; kingdom Metazoa; phylum Chordata; class Mammalia; order Carnivora; family Mustelidae; genus Mellivora; species Mellivora capensis. The sequence goes on from PISX010015466.1 coordinate 41,272, forward strand.
TATTTTAGCATAGTTTGCTTTGTTTTACTTTTGCATCGACTGGATCCCAAGTTACTCACATTTAAAATCTCCACAGCTACTGCGAGAATTGCTCTTCATAAAGGTTGTACTATTTTAAACTCCCTCCAGCAGAGTTACAAAGAGCAGTATTTCTAAATCCTGCATTGCGCTTAGCTGTTTAATAACCACATCAAACACGTGAGTCCCGGAGAGGAGGACAGGGATCCGCCAGCCTGGCCCTCAGCACTTAGCCCAGCACCTCCCTGTCTGCAGGTGCTTAGCGGGTGTTTGCGTGACTGAAAGAGAACGTGTAGGATAAATACGTGCCAAGAACTCATTCTGAAAATTAAGCTTGGGAAAATTTTCAGACAAGAAATTTAACTGACAAGAAAAATATTCCAGCTTGGAGGATGATCATTCTCCAAATTCACTTGGGGGTGGTGAAGGTTAAAAAAAAATCTGTTATTTTATTTCAAAATTTTGATCTGTTGCTTTGGCCGATGATTATACAAAGAGGGGGAGAAAAACCCACTTTGGCTTCTCCAGCTGGGTTTGATTTGGATAATACATTTGCACAGTAGTGAAGACATGAGCCTCCTCTGGGAGGTGGCCATTCTCACTGTGGATTCCCACATAATCCCCCTAGGGCATGGCCTGGAGCAGCTGTCCTACTAAGTATAAGGCACACTGCCAACGCCTGGTCTGGTGCCTTTGACTGAGAGTGTGTGGGGCTGGTTTGTGGCAGAGAGGGCCTGGCTTATGTCCTGCTCTTTTTTGCTCTGTGACCTTGGGCAAGTCACTGTGCCTCTGGGGGCCTCAGTGCCCTCACTTCTGGAGTAGGAGCGATCATTTCGGCAATTCCTGCCTCTAGGCTGGTGGTGAGGCCCAGAAACAGGTCCAGAATGGTAGCATGCTATGCAAACGTGAAATGACAGTTGCAGACTATCTTGTTGGCCTCTCGAGAAGACTCAACATGAACAGGTGAGACATTCAGTGGGGAAAGTGAGAGCGCTCTGACGCTGAAGGAGAACAGTGCTCAAGGGGCCGCTCGGGAGTGAGTGAGTGACAAGACAGAGAGATTGAGAGGAGACTGGAGGGTTGGGGGGACACTGAGGACTAGAGCCTCCAGGGGAGAGAGGAAGGCTGAGAGCCTTCCAGGGACACAAAGGACTTTCTCTGTCCCAGCACCTGTCTCCTTGGGGCTGCTTTTGCTTGATTTGGTGTGCTGTTAACCTTTGCTCAGCCCCGGGCTGTGTTTAACTTGGGGCCATGGGCAGGGGGAGAAGGTCACAACAAACATAGTGGGAGGCATTTTAAGTACCTCAAGCAATAAATCCTCATGTACCTCGAGCCTGCCCAGGCTTCCCCAAACCCGGGAATTCAATTTTGTGCAGCGCGCACAGTTTGCCAAGCACGCGAAGTCACTGGGAGAACAACTTGATGTATTGCGGTGGGGAAAAAAATTGCCGTGTCCCTTTCTTCATTCAAATTAACACCTTTTCATACTGGGCTGACAGGTGACTGATCACCTGAGAATACATCCTGGCTTCAAGTGATGTGATAACGCTTCCTTCTCTGTTTCCCTGTCTTTATTTTCCTGACTTAAGAAGTCAGGAGAAAACATTATTATTATTATTGCTCTAGAATCAGTACCTGATTCATAAGCCCTAAGCCCTGGGGCCTGGCATATGGTAGGCATTAATAAATGATGAATGAATAAATCACTAGATTTGGTTGATGTCTGCAGATTGCCCTTTTTCCTTCCCAGAGGATCGGAGGAAGCTTTTGCTTTGTTTCGGTTTTTGAGGATTTTTTTCTTTGCGTGGTGGACACTGCTGTGTGCTGTGTGCAGGTCAGCACTGCTCAGACCCCCTCCGAGGAGGTAGAGGACTTGTCCCAGCTGCTGGCCGCCCCTGGAGGGACTGTCTGAGTTGCAGAGAGTCATGGTGCCCAAGCTGAGGCCTTCCTGGGGTGACCCACATCCAGCGATTGATCTGTATGGGGTTATAAAGGCCCAGCCTTCTCAGCCCAGCTGGGGACATTTCTGAAGGGTCATTTTAGCTCTGCATCTCTCCCCATGGGGTTGGCGGCCTCATGGTTCCATGTCCCTCCAATCCTTCCTCCCTTTCCTTCCACAGACGTCGTCCTCAGGAGCGCTCCTCCATAAACCTCCTGTGCTCTAGATTCCATTTTGAAATCTGCTTCCAGTGCAGCCCAACCTGTGACATTTTGTCCCATTTTTACATAGATTTCCATTCTGACCTTCCTCCTCATTGGTGGTACTGCCAGCGGCCATTTATCGAGTACGTGTATGAGATAGGCACTCTGCTGCCTCCTTTCACTCAATCTTCCCAGGACCCTGTTAGAATCTGCATGTTTAGGCATGGAAGTGAGGCTGGGCGCTCAGTGACTTATCCAGGGTCACGGCCAGTAAGTGCTCGAGCCAGAACTTGAAACCAGTGGCATTCTAGAGCCTGGGCTCTTAACTACTCTGCTTCCTTCCAGTGCCCTGGCTGATAACTTTAGATAAATCCGAGGAGAGGAGTTTGATGACCCCAGGCAAGCATTTCTCAAAAAGGTTTTGTAGGACTGGGATGCTTTCGTTCAAGGGGTTCTAGAGTCAAAGAGGTGGAAAATATTTCATGTCGAGGGTCCTCTGTGCAATTTGCCAAGCGCATTAATGTAGTAGCAGCTCTGAGGAATCCTACTGTAGGGAAACCTGTCATGTTTTCCAAATTTAGCTGGCCACAAAAAACCGTGGTTTTCTGTGGGGGAAGAAACACTGTAGGAAACACCGGCCTGAACCTTAAATGCTTATTTTACTTTATGGGGAGTTGGTTAATGTTTGCTTGGTTACCTTTTCTGGTCCTGACTAATCATTATGCTACTAAATGAGCTGTTGCAAAGCTATAGGATAGAAGTAACTTTTTATCTCATGAAACTCATGTTGTGATCAAACGAGGAACAAGATACAAAACTTTGAAAATCATTAATTACTGTACAGAGGCTAGGAGTTTGAAAGGTATTAGTATTTTCAGATTCAGAAATGTTAGGGGGCTGATCTGTCAAAGCCATCCCTCATTGAAAATCTAGCTTTGCAAAAATTTCTGAGGGGAGTCTGGTTTCCACATATGTGTGTTAAGGACTGTTTGAAAGAATGATAATTAGAACACATATGATTGATGCATTGGAGTTAGGTCATTGTTAAAATGGGAAATATTTATTCATCAAATAATTTTGGGGCATGCATTGTGTACCTATGCAAATGTCCCTGGGAATATTAGTAAGTGTACATTATGGACCTGATCTTTAAACAATTTACTATATACACCACCGAGGGCAAACACAGGGCGTACCTTTTCCTTTTTCAGCTGATGCCCATTGCTGACTTTGCCAATCAATCTTTACACTTTTGACCACCAAGCCTAGATGCAGCTTCAGATTCTCCCTACAGCACTTGAGGCAGCCACTACTAACTGGTCAGTGGCATGGGAGATGAAACCTATGTCTACAGGAAGAACGATGATCTGTAGAGTCTAGACCTGCATGCATAAAGAGCATGCACCGAGCAAGAGAGTGACAGGTGCCAGTATAATTGTGCAGTCAGAGTATATAGTACATGTCTGGGCTAGGGTAGTCAGGGAGGGCTTCCTAGAAGAGGCAGGAATTAAACAGGGTCTTGATGTATGGCAGGGACATAGATGGTGATCCAGATAGGGGAAGGTATCCCAGGACACCCCAAATACCCCAAAGGCAGCTAGAGTCTAAAATCTTTGCTGATGATTTCATTGCTGCGTGTGGGGATTGCAGTTTCCTTACCCTAGATTCTAGAAGGCTGATACATCTCAGAGTCACTTTGACCTTCTGATTGGCTGCCAGCATCCAGATTGTGATTTCAGTCTGTTGCTGAGTCAGAGACAGAGAACCCAAATTCCAGGTGCTCATAAATTACTTCTAGTTATTGCAATGACAAAAGGCCTCTTCGAAGGTGACTTGCTCACTCCCTGTTTTATAGCCTCATACATCAAAGGGGAAGATGGAATGGAGTCAGTTACTATGAGGAAATCCAGTCTGCAGGAGAAACTGGTGGCAACTGTCTGCAAAATTGAGCACTTTCTGCCAAACTTAATTAAATTAGCCTCAATTCTACAAATAACAGAGCAGGTTTCATTCCCCCACCCCTCCAGATGCCCTGGATGTTTCCCTCCATCTCCCAAGAAAACAGAGTTCTGAGTCTGGGGCACTAGGAGACAATCTGTAAAAATTAGGCAACGATGAGTGTAATTCAGACTTTGCCTTAATTTATAAAAGCAAAATATGCTTCCGGTTAGAAGGGGGCAGCGACCTGCAAGACATGTGAGGTGCTTAGTGAGGTCTAAAGGAGAAGAGCACCAATGGGATGCGGGGCGGGGGGGGGCTGGGAATCTTGCCTTTGTAGCTTCTGGGTAGCCAGCTCTATGATTCTTGTCGGCTTTCTTTCCTTTTGGCTCCTCAGTTTCCCTATCCAGGTCCCAGTGAAGACTTTGTGCCATCCAGATTTCTTTCTCATCCGTGCCCCAGGTTCACTGTGGGTCAGCGAGGGCTCCTTTCCATGTCTCCTTGCTCTGGGACTCAGGGAGATGGAGAAGCCAGTTTCCATTGCTGCAGGTTGCCGTGATGGAAGGACAGAGGAGAGTACTCTGGGTGGTGGGGGACGGGGGGAGCTGTGGGTCTCTCACTGGTAGTCATGGGGCCTAGAAGTGGCAGGTATTGCGTGCTCTCACAATTCACTGGATGGACCACGTCCTCTGCCCCCGCACAAGCAAAGGGGGTCAGAAAGGGCAGTCAGTGGTATTGTGCACCTGGCATTTGGTGCACAGTCGTAATGAATGTCCTGGCTTCTTCCAACACCAAAGTCTTAGACTTCTTTAGCGTTCATCAAACTATGATTTATTATTTCTACATTTCGCTTTAAGATTGCTGTCCACTCACCTGCATTCACCAAGCGCTGATTGATCATACTTTGATTTCCTCAGGAGTGGGTCTACTGTCCCTAATTAACCTAAATGTCCACCAATAGACTAACGGATAAAGAAGATGTAGCGTGAGCGTGCACACACACACACACACACACACACAGGAATATTACTCAGCCATAAAAAATGAAATCTTGCCATTTGCAATAATATGGATAGATCTAGAGGATATAATGTTAAGTGAAACAGGTCTGAGAAACACAGATACCATATGATTTCACTCATTTGTGGAACTTAAGAAACAAAGAAAAAAAGAGACAAGAAAACCCCAACCAAAGGCTAGACTCTTGACTATAGAGAACAAACTGATGGTTCCCAGAGAGGATGGGGGAGATTGGTTAAGTGGGTGGTGGGGGTTAAGAGTCCACTTATCATGATGAGTACTGAGTCATGTACAGAGTTGTGGAATTACTATATTATGCCCCTGCAATTAATATCACACTGTATGTTAACTGTACTGGGGTCTTAAAAATAAAATAAATAAATAGATATTTAAAATACACAAATAAAAGGAGGTGATAGCTAAATGGGTGATAATGGTGATGGGGAGACAATGGGTTCACTTCCAGAAATGCGGACTGCCATGGGATATCTAGATGGATGAATCCAGTAGACATGGAGAGAGGCTTGGAGCCTCCATATGTTTGTGCTCTTTCCAGATGTTTTCTTGTGGTTGATTTCGAGTTTTGTAGTGTTGTGGTTAGGAAAGATGCATGATAAAATTTCAATGTTTTTGATTTTTGAGACTCCTTTTGTGCCCTGGCGTGTGATCTATTTCAGAGAATGTTCCATGTGCCCTTGAAAAGAACATGTCCTCTGCTGTTTTTGGATGGAATGTTCTGAGTATATCTGTTAGATTTATCTAGTCCAATGTGTCATTCAAAGGCACTGTTTCCTTGTTGATTTTCTGTCTGAATGATCTATCCAGTGATATAAGTAGGGTGTTAAAGTTCCCTACTATTACTGTTTCACTATTGATTTCTTCCTTTATGTTTGTGAATAGTTGCTTCATATATTTGGGTGCTCCCATGTTGGGTGTGTAAATATTTACAATTGTTATATCTTTGTGTTGGAGTGTTCTCTTTATGATTATATAGTGTTCTTCTTTGTCTCTCCTTAGTCTTGGTTTTAAAGTCCGTTTTGTCTGTTACAGTATTGCTATCCTGGCTTTCTTTTCACTTCCATTTGCAAGAGGAATGCTTTTGCCATCCCTTCACTTTCAATCTGCATGTATCTTTAGGTCTGGAATGAGTTTCATATAGGCAACGTATAGATGGGTCTCGCTTTTTTATCCATTCTGTCACCCTCTGCCTTTAAACTGGCGCATTTAGTCCATTTAAATTCAAAGTAATTATTGACAGGTATGTACTTATTGTGTTTTTTTTTTTTTACTTGTTTTATGTTTGTTTTTGTAGCTCTTCTCTGTTCTTTTCTTCTTTTGTTCTCTTCTTTATGGTTTGATGACTTTCTTTAGTCATATGCTTGCATTCCTTTATCTTTATTTTTTGCATATCTATTACAGGTTTTTCATTTGTGGTTACCATAAGGTTTTTACTTAATATGCTATTCATATAGCAGTCTGTGTTAAGTTGACTAACTGTCCACTTTCTTTTACTCATTTTTACATTTTATTTATTTATTTAAAAGGTTATTTATTTGAGGGAGAGAGAGAGAGAGAGAACACAAGCAGGGGGAGTAGCAGGCAGAGGGAGAGGGAGAAGCAGGATCTCCACTGAATAGGGAGCCCGAGGTGGGGCTTGATCCCAGGACGGACCCTTAACTGACTAAGCTACCCAGATGCCCCATCTTTTTCTCATTTTTAGCATAATGGCTCAGTGATGAGATTTGTAGTGACATGGGCTTGAGTTGGAATGCTTGACACAGGGATGCTGGGCAACCTTGGTCAGGTGACCTAACTCTTCTGAACCCTAACCTCAGAAATGGGGATAAATATACCTATGTCATTGGCTTAGTTTGAAATTGAATGGGATCTTTATGTAAATCACTAAGATAGCATATGGCTCTGCCTTAGTTTAGGTATTTATTTTTTGTGTCTAGATGATTGTAATGGCCTTCTAACACATCGGTTTCCCTGCTTCCTCTGGTCTTGCTTACCTCCACTGAATCTTATTTCTACTCAAATTTTCTTTCCAAGATATAGCTCTGATTACATCATTCTGTTACCTCAAATATCAGCACCCTCAAATATCTCTTCACTGCCTTAAGGATAAAGGCCAAACTTAATAACTTCTGGTGCCGCAGCAATGCAAACCTAGGATGTGCTCAATAAATGTCTGTAGAGTGCAGATTTGCTTACTTACCTGTAATCCATCATTGACACAGGCTGGCTAATTCATGTAGGAAGACTTGTGGCCATCCAGTAAGGTTTTGAGCAGGACTGGATGCTGCACAACTCCAGGGGACGCTTTTCACAGTATTTGCTAAGTGAAAGGCTCCGCTAGAATCCAGTGATGTTCCGTGGAGTTGAACAGGGCAGTGGCTGGAACAGTCTTGGATTCTGGTGTAGTCTCTATTCTCGGGCAAGTCCCTTAATGGCCTTGAGTCTTAATTGTCAAATGGGGACAGAAAGGCCCGTAGTCCCTTCCTCTACACCTGTAGGGGTGACTGTGAAAATGAAAGGGCTTATAAACTGAGAAGTGCTGTCTCTCCCAAATTCTCTTGCTATAATTATCATGGGGAGTGACTGTAGTAGTAAAGACTAGAAAGAACCTAATCGCCTGCAGTCAGTTTCTAAGATAAAAGCCCCATTAGGAGCAGTGGGTGTGTGATAGGCCCAAGTACATTATTTATTTATAATTTAAACTACCTTGTTTTTCTTATTTCAACAGCATTACTTGTAAGAGCAGAAAATAATAGTCTATCAAAAAAGAAAATAAACACACCCATAATCCCACCCACACAGGAGCAAACATTATTAATTCCTTGATATATTTTCTTCTAGAACCTTTTCCAGGCACATGTGGTGTATGGACCATTTTATAGCCTGCTTCCCCCCCATCCCCAATTAACGTGCCACAAACCTCTTTTCATATTAATAAATATACCTTCATGGTGTAGTTATTAATGGATGCCTATTATTCTGATGTGAGGACACACTCGAATTTATATAACCAATACATTGTTGCTGGCATTTAGGTCAATTCTTATTTTTTCCTGTTAAAAATGGGCTGCAAGGAACATCCTTGTAGTGAGATCTGTGTGCACATCCATGCTTATTTCCTAAGGTTAAACCACAGAAGTGGAATTACAAGGCCAAAGAGTAGGCATTTTTTTT
>PISX010015467.1:0-20941 GCA_004024625.1 Mellivora capensis
GGGGGGTGGGAGGTTGGGGGAGCCAGGTGGTGGATATTATGGAGGGCACGCATTGCATGGAGGAATGGGTGTGTTGTAAAACTATGAATTCTGTTACGCTGAAAAGAAATGAAATTAATTTAAAAAAATAAAAAAAAAGTATAAAAAAAAAAAAAAGAAAGAGGTCATTGAAAAGACAGGAGCACTGGTTGACCCCAGAGCTGCATCCAAGCAACACAAAGCTCCTTACTCCCTCCCCAATGTTGGAATGTAGTTCTGCCTCCATTCCCACAGTGGGAGCCATTTTCAAAATGTAGCTTTGAGAGAGTAAGGTGTTACTGATTCTGTGTGGATGGTATATGTGACTGAACCCCAGGAAAGCCTCTTTATGAACTTTAAAAATTCTGGCAGGCAGATGGGAAGATCTACTCTTGCCATTGATTTGACAGACAAATCTACACCCCAAATAAACCTCTCTGTAAGATCCCCTGCTTATATAAGCCACCACCTACCAACCTGAAGAGTGGTCTGCCTCTTTCTTCAATCTCTCATTGGCCTCTGAGTTGGGGGGGCAAAGTTTCAGATTTCACTGGTGTAGCTCTCCAATTTTGCAAACCAACCATATAATCCTCCTGGCTGGGTCCTTGAAAAACTGTGCTGTGAGTTAGGAAATTGATGAAAAGCTCTGAGACACTTGGGAATTGGCATCCAGGGAGACAAATTGATTATTTTAAATGAATTACCACGCCCAGAAATTTAAATAGAGTATTTCAAGGAGATACCTTTTGGCTGAGCTAATCATGTTATTTCTGGTGTTGCTAGATTTGTCGTAAAATTAAAGTAGGGGTTTGTGTTGGTTCAGTGACCTTTAGTATTTGCAGATTTGGAAATGACTATGTATGTATGATTATAATGTATATGTGTGTGTTTCTAAACTGTGTTCTGTGTGCATTTCATATTAGTGTTCGTGGTTGTATATATAATAATTTAATTCACTATATAGGTGTTGTCTGCATTAGGATTAACAGAGCAACACTCATTCATTCCTAATGCATTTTAGTTAATAATTAAATGTGTGCAAAGTTTTAAATCATAAATAAAATCATTTGTTACCAATACTAATCTGATCATTATTATGATTTTTTTTTCATTCTTATGAGTTAAAGTTAAGATTGAAACTGTTAAGGCTAGTAAAGAAGTTATTTCTCCAAAATAATTAATTACCTTCTAACAAAATGAATATTAGTATAAACAGTTAAATATTTGTGGCAATAAAGCTAAGTTACTATTTTATTGTGCACCATGACATAAAGAGGCATTTATTTTAAAAATCTCATTAGAAAAAATTAACTTTCAGTAGTTAATTGAATTAATGATGTGACGAACTCTGAAATATTTTATCAAATAGTCTCTAAATTACATTGACCACTTCCTGCTAAGAATGAAAGACTGTTATACTAATCAATAATGTAGCACTTCTACTTTCAATTAATTTTTTTTATCTTCTCTGATTAATAGGACCCTGCTTAATAAGACAGATAATCAGGGTGTTTAACGTTGATACGGCTTTTAAAGGACTAGCTGTAGAGCTGCTTAATATAAAATTTAATGTTTCAAAAAGAGAGAGAAAACATAAAACAAAAATATTTTTTCCTTCAACCTGACTATACATGATTATCTGGTTATTATGAAATTAGATTTTGTTTAAATACATAAAATAATATCTAAAAGGCATTACTTTATTCAGGCTACCTTCTTACTTTTTATGTCAGAGTGTGCTCTGGATGGGGCTAGAGAAGTTTTAACAAGTTATTCATCCATTTACTTTATGTTTTTGAGATTCATTAATTAACACAAACTTTGGTTGTGTTTCTTGCAAACATAGTTAAGTCATGGACTGAAATGTAAGCTTCTGATTTCAGTGTTTTTCCCTACCTTCTTAGCCCTTCTGGTTAGTACATAAAATAATCCCTATCCTGAAGCCGCAGCGGTAGATATGGTTTCCCTAATGGAATTAGGACGTAAGATTTGTGTTTAAATACTTGATTTTTTGGGGTGTATGTGTTCTATGTAAAATGCTCTGTGCTTATGTGGATTGACTTTTTAGATAAGTTTGATTTAAAGGAGCCATGTTTTTCTAATCCATACTGAGATAATGGATTTGTAAACAGTGGATTACAGAGCTTCTTATGGATTTGTCAGTAATTCTTATTCTCTGATGTCATTCAACTGTCATCATGACACTGGGACTGCAGGTACTTTTTCAAATAGAATGAGACTTAAGAAAACTAGAACTATATTATCTTACTTGGCTAAAGTAAGTATATTAGGGTTAAAGCCCTCCTTAAAAAATAGCATTAATTGAGTATTTCTAATATATATTGTATTTTATGGTAGCAAATTATCATCTGCCATATTGCTTCTTTCAGAACCTAAATGTTACCTTGTTATCCCAGAAATCGTCTTTGCCTCACAGGTGTTAATGCTATCCTTATAATATATTTTATTCTGATGCTCTTGACTTACTTATTTTTTCTAAGAGAGAGAAAAAAAATCTGAGTTCATTGTGCATTCAAAGTTAAAAATATGCAGAAATTGATTTTTATGACACTATCATCTTATTAAATGCTTAACCACAGGGAGCAAAAAGATTCATTCAATCAAAATGACTTTATTAAGGAGAAAATGAAAGAATCAAAGCTGCTTTTTATTCTCTCAACATCTAATTGGAATAGCACATATTTCTACACTTTTTTTCCCATTTTATTTTATTTCTTTTCAGTATTCAGCATTCATTATTTATGCACCACACCCAGTGTTCCATGCAGTACAGTGCCCTCCGTAATACCCACCACCAGGCTCACCCAACCCCTTTCCTTCTCTCCTCCCCTCCAAAACCCTTTGTTTCTCAGAGTCCACAGTCTCTCATAGTTTTTCTCCCCCTCCAATTTCCCCCAACTCACTTCTCCTCTCCATCTCCCAGTGTCCTCCTTGTTAGAATATTTTAATATACCATATTTTTGGCATCTTAGATTTGTATGTAGGTATTACCATATGGTCTAAATATTAACACATTTCATTTATAAATGTAATTTGTGGAGATTGAAGTCCAAATTCTGATTCATTGGCCTGGAGGATCTTTCGTTTTGAAATCATGTCTTTGGTAAGTAATTTGTGCTTGCTAAAATGTTAAAATTAATATTTTTCATGTAACTATTATAGTCTCAAAGTTAGAAAGTTTTTTTCTGAGAGCTCAACTGAAAAATAATAAATATTTCTACCATTTGACACTCCTTCTACTATTCTCATTCTTAAAACATTTCTTACTTTTTGATACTGTGACATGTCATACTGTGTCTTTTAAATTTCTAATATTATGCTAAGTATCAAAACAGTAGTAGAAGTTGTTCTGTTTCTGATGATATTACATGCAACTCTTTGCTTATTTTTTAAGTATTTTTTTAACTTTCAAAAGTGCCATTTTAAATTAGGATAAACACCCCAGAATGATTTTAACTTTATAGAAATTTGTATTTTGGTGGTTTGTAACAAAGAAAACATCTGTGTGGATAACCAAAGTTGATAAATGGAACATTGCAAAGACCTCCAAGCCTTGCTTCAGTCCCTTTCCAATTACTCATCTCTTCATATTCCTGTCCCATAAAGTATACTTAGTAACACTAAGTATACTACCAGGCTTTCTATTTTTTTTTAATAACATTTTTTTCTCACTTTTATTTGTATTATTTTTCTGCTTGAGTATGAATCCTGGAAGTTACTTAATTTGAAATCATTGAGTTTTATGTAAATGGTATTATAGAATAAATATTAAGTCCATGTATTTATTTATTTGTTTACTTATTTATTTATATTTGAGAGAAAGAGAGAGGAGGAAAAAGAGAGAGAAAGGGGGTGGGGAAGAGACAGAAGGAGAAGGAGAGTCTTTTTTTTTAAATTTTTTAATTTTTTAATAAATAATGTATTTTTAGCCCCAGGGGTAGAGGTCTGTGAATCGCCAGGTTTATACACTTCACAGCACTCACCACAGCACACACCCCCCGCAATGTCCATAACCACACCCCCCTCTTCTGATGCCCCTCCCCCCATCAGTGGTCAGTTTGTTCTGTGAGATTAAGAGTCTCTTATGGTTTGTCTCCCTCCCAATCCCAACTTGTTTCATTTATTCTTTTCCTACCCGCCAACCCCCCCACATTGCATCTCCACTTCCTTATATCAGGGAGATCATATGATAGTTGTCTTTCTCCAATTGACTTATTTCACTAAGCATAATACCCTCTAGTTCCATCCACGTCATTGCAAATGGCAAGATTTCATTTCTTTTGATGGCTGCATAGTATTCCATTGTATATATACACCACATCTTCTTTATCCATTCATCTTTTGATGGACATCTAGGTTCTTTCCATAGTTTGGCTATTGTGGATATTGCTGCTATAAACATTTGGGTGCAGGTGCCCCAAGAAGGAAGTCTTAAGCAGGCTCCCCACTGAGCATGGGGCCTGACAGGGGGCTTAATCCCAGGATCTTGGAATCGTGACCTGAGACAAAGGCAGATGCTTAATGACTGAGCCACCCAGGTGCCCCTATCATTTGCTCATTTTTTTTTTAAAGATTTTTATTTATTTATTTGACAGAGAGAGAGAGAGATCACGAGTAGGCAGAGAGGAAGGCAGGGGGAGAGGGGGAAGCAGGCTCCCCACTGAGCATAGAGCCCAATGTGGGGCTTGATCCCAGGACCCTGAGATCATGACCCGACCCGAAGGCAGAGGCTTTAACCCACTGAGCCATCCAGGCGCCCCTCATTTGCTCATTTTTTATAGCACTTGACTCTATGTACATAGCTAGCTAGCTAGCTTGCTTGCTTGCTTTGATTCTTGATGGTAGTAACATATATCCGTATTTGGGCTACTACAGAAATAGTTCTAGGTGCCCTGTGTATGCAATGCTCTTAGGTAGATAGCTCAGTTTTGATAGTTCATCAATTTTCATATTCTCTATCCCAGAACTCCTTCACATTCTTAAAAGTTATTGAAGAAACAAAGACCTTCTGTTTATGTGGATTGTTTTTTCTGTATTGATATTGTATTTGATATTGATGGTTACTGTATTAGATATTAAAATGAGAGTATCTAATTTTTTATACATTTACTTTTAAATACTTAACCTACAATATGTAAGAAAAATATCTTTTTTGAAAAATGCATTATTTTCCAAAGAAATAAAATGGTGAACAGTTGGCATTATTTTACATTTGTGCAAATCCATCAATGTCTCAGTCCCATGTCTGATAAAAATAGGTAGGTTCTCATGTCTGCTTCTGTATATTCAATCTGTTGAAATGTCACACGTCATGTGGCTTCTGGAAAACTTCACTCTATTCTTATGAGTTATGAAGGGTAAAGAAAGAAAATCACATCTTAGACATGAAAATATTCTTCATTCACAGACCTTTTAAATGGTTCAGGAACCGTCTATTGATCTCAGGGCCATACTTTGAGAACTACTGTGGTAGATAATACCTAGCTGATTTGTAGAGTAGATATACTTTCATTACTAGCATGGGACAGCAGTAAAGGATGTGGGACAGCAGTTTCTACATCACTTTTCCAATAGATATTTTAAATCTTATAAATTTTACTCAATCTAGTACATGCAGAGTGGTTATCTCACTGTGGCTTTATACTTTTCATTTTCGTAATTATCAGGTGAAGGTCGCAATTTTTATTAATATACTTATTCCAATTAGTGCATGTTCTTTAGAAACCATTAGTCTAAGTCTCCTAGTCATTTTTCTGTTAGACTGTCTGTCTTTGCCATATGGATTTGTTGGAGCTAATAGTTTAAGATTTTTTTTCTTACCTTTAAATTTAAATAATTTTACTTTCTATGCTTTGTCTGGGTTTCTTTTTAATATCCCTTAGGGTTCATAGACACACTTAAATTTCCAATTTTGTGTATTCTTTTAGTTTCAGGAAAATTCTCAGGCATTATTTTTTCAAATGTTCCTTTTGATCCTGTACTAGTACATTCTCCATCTAAAATTTCAGTTATACATGTAGACTATATTCACTGTTATTTTCTGCATTTTCCATAACTTTGTCCCCATGTTGTATTGTCCATATTTTCTTACATGTTACCTTCTAACTCCTGATTTAACTCTTTAGCCTTTCTTATTTTTAAATAAATATGAGTTAACCATACGCATTTCCCTCACACATGGCTTTAACATCATCTTAAATAACTTAATATGCATTTTCATTATCATCCAATTCCTTCTCCTATTCTGTTTATTCATTAATTTCATTCGTTTTTTTCTGTCATTTTTATAGTTTTGATATTTTTATGTTGTGTGTTCTACCTTATACATATTTTTGTCTATATTTGATATACTTAATATCTAGAGTACTTATAAGATTTTTTCATTATATCTATTTTTCTTTTTATGTATTATCCCTTTTGTTATCCACACATTCCTGATAATTCTTACTGTTTGACAGATATTATATTTGAAAAGTTGTCTGTAGAAATTATTTGAGGCTCAGAATTATGTTACTTTCCTTCTGAAAAGATTTGTTTGTTCCTACCAAATGCATAGGGTCATTGGCAGTGAAACAGCTCAGTCCCTGACATTGACCTTTGCAATTTCAGTTTACTTATAGTTTCTATTTCTCTCTCTCTCTCTCTTTTTTTTTTTTTTTGGTTTTTACTTTTCATTTTGTATGATCTACCTTGTATAGTCTACTGAGGTCACATTATTTTGGTAGTAGAATAATTATAGATCATGATCTTCATAATCCTGATACTACATGGAGGCAAGTGCCCCATTGCTGTGGTATGCCCTCGACACCAACTAAAGCCTTTGTCTTAAAACAGGAAGTCCCAAAGGGATACTTAGCCTACTTAGCCTTTCCTTCATGCCCGCCCACCATCAGAATTAACTAACACCACAGAGGAAAAGAGTCCAAAGTTCCACAGTGTATTCATAAGTCTTCTCTAGAGATGGGTCAGGTGATTCTTTCTTCTGTGGTTAGCTTTCTGATGCTTTCAACAGATATAAGTAACTAATAAATAAATAAATAATCCCAGCTTTCTTTTGCGTGTTTAGTAAAAGGGTTTGAGCAAATTATCTAGTCCACCATTGGTGGAAGTCGAAGTCTGATGAAAAGATTTCTAAAATATCTTCTTACCTGCATAATGTGGTCTGAATATTGTACTCCTTCAAAATTCACATGTTTTTGAAATCCTAACATCTAACGTGATGGTATTAGGAGGTGGGGTGTGATAGTAAAAGAGGCCTGAGAAGCCTCCCTTGCCCCTTCCACCAAAGGAGGTTACAGAGGAGACAGAGGCCTATGAACCAGAAAGCAGGCTAGAAACTAAATTTGTTGATGCCGTGAATTTGGAGTTCCTAGCCTCCAGAACTATGAGAAAGAAATGTTTATTGTTAAAACTACCCAGTCTGTGATATTTTTCTTGTTAACAGCCCAAATAGACTAAGACACTGAATTGTTGCAGTAATCACTCTTTTCTACTTTAAAACGGTTTTGTCCCTTGGGTTCCATAACACTTCATTCACTTGGTTATCATCTTCCATCAATATCTTCTTATTAGTCTATTTATTGGTTATTCCTCACCTTTCTGACTTCTCAGTGTTGAAGAGCCCCAGGACTTAGTCCTTTATTCTTTGGTTCTTTATCTATACTCACATCTTCGGTGGTTTAATCCCAAATCTTGCCTGAAAAAGATTTATATCCTGAAAGACCACCAATTTATATCTTCAACTCACACTTCTCCCCTGAACTTTACATGTATATCTTGCATGACATCTCCACTTGGATGCTTTCTAGGCATCTTACACCTAACCTGTCCACAAACACATTTTTTATTTATTCCCTCTCTTCCCAAAATAACTTTTTCTATTTCATTTTTTTTCTATTTCACAAATCGAAGCTGTATCCTTCCAGTGTTTCAGTCATCTTTGAATTTTCAAATTTTTTCTTTCTCTTACAAATGACGTCCAGTTCTACATGGTATGCCATCTCTCAGTCCTTCAAAATATATCCAGATTATGACAATTTTTCCTACTACTAATCTAGTTTAAGTCATCAATTCTCTTCTGAATTCCAAGATCAATGTGGCAGAGATATCTCTGCCCTTCCTGGGCAACTTACCTAGGAAGTAAGGACTTTATGTAAGGACTATTATGTAAGAAGTGACCATCTATCTACTTCAAGCCATTGTATTTTTGAAGTTTTTTTTTTTCTTCTTCTTCTTTTATCACTTACTTTGGCATGTATTCTAAAAAACACAACATTTAAATACCTGTTCTTACAAATTTTTAACAAATTTGCTTTCATAGTTATGATGAAACCATATGTTACAGCTTTGCCTCAGTGTGAGGATGGAATAACCTGGTGATCTTAGAATACAGGTTCTGGTTTAGGGCATTTAAATTTTAGCTTGGGATCCCACATTTCTAAAAGCTGCTAGGTGATGCTGATGTTCCTGGTCCTGATACCTCTTTTGAGTGTCAACTTGTTGGAACCAAATAATATCAATCTGCCTCTCATAATGGATGGCGTTAGCAGCTGCTTAGCTAGTTTCATTTTTTTTTTCTTAAAAACAAAATAAGTTTTAAGAATAGGTTTTCACAGGCAAACTATTCAAAAGCATATTTCTTTCTAGTTTCTCTAAGACTTTTACTTCTACATTTATTAATGTACTGGCATAGACCAAAGCCAAAAAGGGATTTTGGGGAAGGAGTTCTACAGCTAAAATTAACCTTATGTCAAGTCATCTGGATGAAGAAGGTAATTCTGATGTGCCTGGGTCTCCATAATTAGTGTGCTTGAGTACACTAATCACTTCCCAAAAAGGAGATAGCAACAGACTTTACTCAGGAGGGACAGTAAGTGGACTTAGCTATTAGAATTAAGGCCCTATAATCATGAGTCCAGTAAAGTTCCTGCTGCTCCCACAAAATCTCAACACCTGCTTTGTGGGGCTGAATAAATGTGGGAATCTGGAACATCTAGAAATTTCAGTGAGAGAGAACAATTAGTTCAAATGAGGTTTCCAAACACCTGATAGTTGTAAAACTAGAGTTTTTCTGTCTCAAGAGAAGGAGAAAATTAAAACTGTCATTGAGGAAGCAGCAGGGAAAAGTGCAATTTGCTATTTGAATTTGAATCTCTTTCCTTTCTCCCCTTACATTTGGCAACTAAAGGGTTGTGCTTTCATATCACAGTCAGTCTTTCTCTGAATTTTTAAAAAAAGAATTTAAGGGAGAATGAGGCAGTCCCAGTGTTTACCATTTTGGAGGATGAGTCGAGGTTTATACTCTTAGGAAGTATAGAACCCACTTGAGGATTTTCTACATTTATTTCTCTCCCACGCCACCCTTTTTCCTTCTGTCTCTCTCTCTTTGTCTTTCAATAAAAATAAACTACCCCCTTCTGAGCTTATGATGATGAAACTGATGTTGTTTCAGAGACCATTAGTTCAGTAAGACATGTTGGTATGAAATTTCTTCTCTGAATTTGACACCTTGGGCCACTCCATTGAAGAAGTTAGGACATTTGAAAGCTGGCTTTTATTTACTTATAGTATAACTATTGCTTAATGGAAGAGATTATAGAGTGTAAGAGAGATTAATTAAATTTTAAAGTGTAGTGGTCCTTAAATCTCCCAGTTTCCTGTTGCATGAATTATCTACTGCTGAGTAGCAAGTCACTTCAGCACATAGTGGCTTAAATAATAAGTGCTTTATTTATTCATGATTCTCTGGGTCAGAATTTTGGACTTTCAGAGAGTGATGGTTTTCAGGTAGTCTCTCACCTGGAGTCAGTCTTGTGACGGATCATTTGGCAGCTCCACTGAGACTGGGTAATCTAAGATGCTTTTTTCCCAGGTCTAGCAGTTCATGATGACTGCTGGGTCAAGTATCTATAGAAGGTTTGGCTGGGCTTTATAGCAGCATTTCAAGATAAGTCCCAATGTGCAACTTCTTTTCCAGCTCTTGATTATATTGTTTTTGCTAATGTCTCATTGGCCAAGGTCACATGTCCAAACACAGATTCAATGTAGGGAGGGGGGCCACACAAGAGCATAGATTCAGAGAGCAGGGATTCATTGGAGACTATTACTTTACAAATCTACCACACCTCCCTTCATGAATCAATATGCCAAATCCAGTTTCCCTTTGAGATTTAAGTAAAGATTCACACAATAGACCTTAACTGTAAAATTATTAGCCATCCTATTTGGTTCTTCTGTAACCTCAGTGGAAAGTTCTTTTCTTTTTAAGTATTTTTTTTAAATTTATACATTTGACAAAGAGAGACACAGTAAGAGAGGGAACACAAGCAGAGGGAGTGGGGGAGGGAGAAGCAGGCTTCCTGCCAAGCAGAGAGCCGGATATGGGGCTCCATCCCAGGACCCTGGGATCATGACCTGAGCTGAAGGCAGACACTTAACTGACTGAGCCACCCAGGATATAACCTCAGTGGAGAATTCTTAGGAAAGCAAAAGTAAAAAATATTATTAGATTTGCCACAGATTTCAGTGCTCCTCCTTAGGATAGCATGGATAATATATGTGTATATGAATAACTTTTATTATATTTTACTTCTCAGTAGCCTGGTTTCTTAACAATTGGTTTATATTCCATTTGATATTTGGAAATTTAAATATGGGTGTTCTGCCTTGAGCCCTGGCTCTTCTCTTTCAAGATTCATAAACATCCACAGGATTAATTCCAAAATCCTTAGGAATTAATGTTGATTTTACCTGAAATGTAATCTTGTCAGTGAGGCCTACTCTGACTCCCTATTTAAAATTGTTCCCCAATCTGACTCTTTTGAAATTTAAAACATGTTACATTTTACTTTTTAAAATGCTTTTATTGTCTTCCTACATCCTCTAAAACATACACTCCAAGAAAGCAGGGACATTTTGTTTCATTAGCTACTTTATTTTAAGAACCAGAGTGACTGTCATATTATAGTTGCTCAATAAATATTTTTGGATAACTGGAAGTATGGGTGAAAGGGCATCTCAAGTATTTTAAATGAGCACACTAAAAATGCTATATCCTGAATCCATGACCAATCAAAAACTTTAAAATATTAACAAATGGTATTAACAGGACAAAGTTGTGTGATGTGATCTGCTCAGTTGGCATGGGGCTATTTTAATTGAGTCATCAAGAAACGTCTCTCTGAGGAGACATATTTAAACTTGGACCTAAAGTGTAGGAAGAATTACATATACAGGTTTCACCCCAGGCAAAAAGTTACAACAAATACAAAAATGCCTGAGATACAAATGAGCTTAAGTATGACTGAGAAACATGAGTTGTGCAAAATGACACAGAAGAGACTAAAGTTTATTAATTCTGTAGATTTTTATGGAGCAACAACTGTGTGTTGGGAATTGTGTATAGAACAGGGGACAAGTTTCATGTTATCATTGAATCTGATGGGTAATATAGAGGGAAAGAGAAGCAGAAGCCAGGTCATGTGAGGCTTTGGGGACAGTGGGAAGACCAGTTTTGAGTAGCATGATCATAGCTTTTTAAATAAGAAAATGATATGACTTGATTTACCTTTAAAAAAGTCACTCTGGTGAATGCTTAGAAAATGGACTGTAGAAAGGCCAAGTGGAACAGAAGGCAGGGTTATGTAGTAGGTCTGACTTGGACAGTGCTTTGGAGTGGAAATGGAGGAGTGGACACATTCAGGCTGTGACTCAACACTGGCATCTACAGGACTGCCTGTGGTTTCGTTGTGAAGTGTAAAAGAAGAGTAGTCAAATATAACAGAGCTCTCTCTCTTTTTTTTTTTTTAATCAGCAATGTAGTGATTTAGTTCACTCGCACTTGACTAACAGCTTCCACTTTGAAGATGTTGCAGTTATATCATATCTTCAAATGCTTTTGCTGGAGTGTCCTAGGGATCTAGCAGTAGAATTGGCTAAAAGAATATACTTGTTTTAAATTTTGGTGCACATTATTAAATTGACTTGACAAGAAATTTGAACTAATTTTTGAAATCACACCAGGATTTTATGAGAGAGGACTCTTGTGGGTCACATAAAACATTTTCTTTAATAGCTGAAAAATGAAAAAGAGCTGAAAAAAGTTCTGAATAAAACTTAAAGAGAATAGATTGATAATATATAATATATACTTTGGATATAAATACATGTTTAATATATAAATATAGATATATCTACCCTATGACCCAGCAATTGCACTACTGGGTATTTACCCTAAAGATATGAACGTAGTGATCCGAAGGGGCACATGCACCCGAATGTTTATAGCAGCAATGTCTACAATAGCCAAACTGTGGAAAGAACCTAGATGTCCATTAGCAGATGAATGGATAAAGAAGAGGTGGTATATATACACAATGGAATACTATGCAGCCATCAAAAGAAATGAAATCTTGCCATTTGTGACGACGTGGATGGAACTAGAGGGTATCATGCTTAGTGAAATAAGTCAATCAGAGAAAGACAACTATCATATGATCTCCCTGATATGAGGAAGTGGAGATGCAACATGGGGGGCTTGGGGGGTAGGAAAAGAATAAATGAAACAAGATGGGATCGGGAGGGAGACATACCGTAAGTGACTCTTAATCTCACAAAACAAACTGAGGGTTGCTGGGGGGAGGGGGGTCGAAGAAAGGGGTGGGGTAATGGACATTGGGGAGGGTATGTGCTATGGTCAGTGCTGTGAAGTGTGTAAACCTGGCAATTCACAGACCTGTACCCCTGGGGATAATGATACATTATATGTTTATAAAAAAATTAAAATTAAATTAAAACAAAAAAATCAAATTTCTTTCAAAAAATATAGATATATCTATATATCAACTTACTGTTCTTTTTCAAAGTGTTTTCTGTATGTCAATTTATAGTCTTTTGAAGTGTTTCAAACAATCACAGCTGAACTTCACTGAAGGCTTTCTCTTTCTCTGGAATTTATCAAAGGCTTGCGTTTTTGATCTTTTAATGTATATATTCATGTTTATGAATTTAAAACTTCTTTGAATGCTATGTATTGGTATATTGATCTTGCCTACTACAATTAGAATCTATTTTCTGTGATTTAATTCATGGTTCTGCATTTGTAGTCAAATTGTGTTGGCATATTCCTGTCATTATTTTGTACTTTTTTATTGAATTAGGAAATCAGTATTTTGCTGATTTCATATCTATGGCGGCTTTCTTATTTTCATTAAGTTCTGACATTGTAGATAGAGAATTGAGGTAGCCTGTCTTGCTTGATTAATTGGTGACATTCTTCTGTGATTGCTTCTGTAGTCAATACCTTTTTGGGGGTGGGAATTGTTAAATGAATTATTCTTCAAAATTTTGTTTGTGAATTATTAGTTATGTTTTCTTCTACATTTCTTATAAAGCCTTTTTAAATTAATTGATATTTTCCTAAAATTCATTCATATCATGCAAGTTTTCAAATCTTCTTTCTTGAGAGACACTTGTGTCAGTCTTTGATTATCTCTCTACCAGTAATCATTTGTTCAGTTTTGTTTCTAATTTTAGAAAAACTTTCTTCAATTTCTTGAGTTAATTAGCTTTTCATGAATCTTATTTTATTATTTGCTTTTCCTGAAACTTAATTTTTGATATTTTATAGATTCCATGCTATTTTTTAAAATAATGAAATGTTTGAATTATCTTTCCCGTGAATTCTTTTTTATTTCATTAAAGTATTATAAATTTTTAGTTGAATGCTTATCTATCTTTATTATTTCTTATTTTGAAATGTTTATGACTTAATTTCCTCTTTGTAAATTTTTTTTTAAAGATTTAGAGAGAGAAGAGGTGCTTGTGTGGCTCAGTCAGTAAAGCATCTGCCTTCAGCTCAGATAATTCTGAGATCGAGCCCACATTAGGCTCCCTGCCTAGTGGGCAGCATCTCCCTCTCTCTCAGCATGCTTCCCACCACCCCTCCTGTGTGCCCTCTCTTTCAAATAAATACATAAAATCTTAAAAAAAAAAAGTTTTAGAGAGAGAGGAAAAGTAAGTGGGTGGAGGGGCAGAGAGAGAGAGAGAGAGAGAGAGAGAATCTTTAGCAGACTTTGTACTGAACAAGGAGTCTGACACAGGGGTCAATCCCAAAACACTGAGATCATGACCTGAACCCAAATCAAGAATGGAATGCTTAATGGACTGAGTCACTCAGGTGTCTCTCTTTGTCCATTTTTTTAAAAAGCATATTCATTGGTTATGACATGTAACAATTTGACTAAATTTTATTCTAGGTATTTTATAATTGATATTTGATTCCCTCTTCAGTATAAGAGTTGTTAAAAGATGTGTGTGTAATTATATCATAGAAATAGCTTAGTAGAGAGTTTCAAAAATTGGACCCTCCACTGAAGCAACCATTAAGTTGACAAAAACTAAAAAAATCAACTTCTTTATAAGTCTGGGATATAATCAAAAGCTTAGAAAACCAGAGAAATGCCTAATTAAGAATAAGGCTATTAAATTTTGGTAAATTAGTTCATCTACCATTCCCCCATTCTTAATATTTGCACTAGCCATTACTCATGTTCCTAGGGCAGTTTACTGATGCGGGTGTGGGTGGGAGGGTTCAGAGAAGAAATAAATATGTATCTTGTTTTCAAAAATTGTTTTTATTCATTATGATCAGATTGGAGGTCCCTGAGAGACCAGTGTAGAAGCTGACCTTTGTTTTACTACCCTTTCGGTCTACAGCAGCTTTCCTAGAAGCAGGTGTAGGAAGCTTTTATTTATTTATCTTAAAATATTTTTTATTTATTTGAGAGAGAGAGGAAGACAAAGCATGCTCGAGAGTGGTGGGGGGAGGGGCATAGAGAGAGGAAGAAAGAGTCTCAAACAGACTCTGCCCTGAGTGTAGAGCCTGACACAGGACTTGATCTCATGATCCTGAGATCACCACCCAAGCCAAAACTAAGAGTCAGATGCTCAATGGATGGTACCAGCCAGGTGCCCTGGCTATAGGAACCATTTTAAGACTTGTACTTCCTGGAGTAAGAAAGAAAAGATGGAACAATCAGTATTCAAATCAAAAAGTATTAGAAGGAAGAGGCTGAGAGGCAATTTCTTGGAGGAATGAGGCCTTAGAAGAGCTGTCATGCATACCTTGGAATCTGGAGTGCCACATACTAGGGATGGATGCATACTCAGAAAAGATTTGAGAGGATCTTAGGCTTATACCAGTGGTTGATCTTTGTGTTCCATCAAAATGAAAAGTGAAAGCTAAAGCAGATTTGTAGTCAATGAGGCTTATCATTGAAGGAGTGATCCCCTCAGAGGCAGTCTTCAAAGCCTAGACAATATTGTTTTTTAATTTTGGCCATCGGCACTTAAGGAAGTCTTCCAAATCACTGGCTGACCAGTGAAATAATAGAATAGAGACTTATGACAACACATGACAAGAAATACAGTCTTTGAAAAAAAATAATTTGGAAAACTCACTGAATATGTGAACAGCTGTAGTTCTCAGCAATCAGTAAGAGGAAACTCTGGGGAAGGGAAAAATCTGACTTTCAAATTTATCACATTCTACTATTCAAAATGTCTGGTTTTCAATAAAAATAGTAAAGGTATACAAAGAAACAGAAAATTATAGTCTATTCATAAGACAAAACCATCCCTGAGCAAGTTCATATACTAAATTTGATAGAAAAATATTTAAAGATACTGTCTTAAATATGCTTGAAGTACTAAAGGAAAATGGACAAAGAACTAAAGGAAACAAGAGAACAATATATGAACAAATAGAGAACATCAATAAAGAGAAATTATAAAAGGGAGCCAAGTAGAAATTCTGGAGATTAAAAATCCTATAACTGAAATGAAAAATTCATTGGAGGGATTAAACAACAGATTTGAGCAGGTAGAAAAAAGAATGAGAAAATGTGAAGATTCATCAATTAAAGTTATGCTGGCTGAGGAACAGAAATACAAAGAATAAAAAAAGTAAATAAAAAAACTAAGAGACATCTAGAATACCATCAAGCTTATCAACATATGCATATACTTGTCATAGAAGGGAAAGAAAGGGAAATAATGTTTGAATAAAAAGTCATCAGATTTCCCCCAAATTACTAGAAACATATGACTCTGCATATCCAAGAAGCTCAACAAACTCCATTTCAGATAAACTAAAAACATGAACATTCATAATCAGACTGTCAAAAGCTAAGGATAAGGAGAGAATCTTGAAAGGAGCAAGAGAAAAATGACTCCTTACTTACAAGGTATTCTCACTAAGATTATAGCTAAGAGGTAAACATTAGAGTATGCAGCCCCATGCTCTTATGTCCCCACAGAAACATTAATTAAAAATAAATAAAAAACAAACAGAACTATGAGAAGGACTTTTTTTCAGAATTCTGGAAAATGGTGAAAGTTTCTAACAATGAAACAAATGTTGAATTAAGAAAAATGCAACCTCAAAATGGTAAGAAAGTTTCTGTCATATTTACTTGTCTTAGTCTTGAAATGTTTGTAGCCTAAATTCCCAGTCTGGGACACTGGTTCCTCTTTCTGGAAGGAGCATACGATATTGGCAATTTACTGGGTATATCTGTTTTTAATCTACCTGAAGTTCTACCTGAAGGACTGATAGGAGACACTTATCTCCTTTATCTAACTCAGAATTTAGATTGGATGAGCAATGCATATGGATCAATAACACAGCAGACTGAACTAATCTAGGGACAAAATTACAGTCTACACATGTAATAGACCACCTAAGGCCTGGGAACACTAGCTGGTTAGAATACTTTTGAAAAATTTGGACATTCAAAAGCAACCATGTATATAGAGAACTTTAGAAAAACAATTCTATGCCAGGACAAGTTGCATGCACAAAAAAAGACTTGAGAAGACCTGAATTTTTCATAGTGGGCTAAATCCTAGGCTCACTACAACCATGGCTGGGTGCTGAAGAAGTGTCCTGGCACAGGCCAGTCTACAAGACTGGAAGAGAACTCTTTCCTTGCACAATATACAAACATGAACTGAAAATGAATCAACAATGTAAATATAAAAGGTAGCAGACAATACTCTTAAATAAAATGTAGGGGATATCTTCAGGACCGTAGATTTGACCATAGATTCTTACATATGACATAAAAGGCAGGAGTAACAAAAGACAAAAAAATTGATAAAATAGACTTTATCAAAATATGAAACATTTGTGCACCAAAGAATATTACCAAGAAAATGCAAAAGCAATTTGATGGATGGGTGAAATGTGGCTGGTGATAATCTAATATCCAGAATTTTTTTTAAAGATTTTATTTATTTATTTGACAGAGAGAGAGAGATCACAAGTAAGCAGAGAGGCAGGCAAAGAGAAAGGGAAGCAGGCTCCCCGCCGAGCAGAGAGCCCAATACGGGGCTCGATCCCAGGACTGAGATCATGACCTGAGCCGAAGGCAGAGGCTCAACCCACTGAGCCACCCAGGCGCCCCTAATATCCAGAATTTATAAAGAACACTACAACTCAGCAAGAAAAAGATAAGATAAACAGTCCAATTTAAAAATGAGCAAAGTATTTGCATAGACATTTCTTCCAAGAAAATGCACAAATTGCCAACAAGTACATGAGAAGACACACAACCTTATTAACAAGCAAGTGAAAATCAAAGCCACAACGAAATACCTTTTCATACACTGACATATAACAAACATTGACAAAAATGTGATGAAATGGTTGCTCACACTTGGCTAGATGAAGCGTAAAATAGACCAGCCTCTGTGGAAAAGAGTTTCTTAAGAAGCTAAACACAGAATTACCATCTTACCCACAGTTCTTCTCTTTGGTATAAACCCCAAATAATTGAAAACAGATACTAAATACTTGTATGTGAATGTTCATAGCAGCACTATTACAAAAGTTGGAAACAACCCAAATGTCCATAAATGGATGAAGGCATAAACAAGTATATACATACAATGGAAAATTATTCATCTATAAAAAGGATGAACTATGAATAGTGCTATGAACTATAATTTAGATGTGCCTTGAAAACATGCTAGGTGAAAGAATGCAGACATAAAAGGTCACATAATGTAAGATTCCATTTCTTATTTTTTATTATTATTACTATTTTTATAATGTTATGTTAGTCACCATACAGTATGTCATTAGTTTTTGATGTAGTGTTCCAAGATTCATTGTTTACATATAACACCCAGTGCTCCATACCCATCACTGGAACAACACAACCCCCCACCCTCCCTCCCTCTAAAACTCTCGGTTTGTTTCTCAAGAGTCCACAGTCTCTCATGGTTCATCTCCCCCTCTGATTCCCCCACCCTTCATTTTTCCCTTCCTTCTCCTAATGTCCTCCATGCTATTTCTTAAGTTCCACAAGTAAGTGAAACCATATGAAAATTGACTTTCTTTGCTTGACTTATTCTGAGTAAAATAAGTAGGATTCCATTTATATGAAATATCCAAAATAGATAAATCTGTGGAGAAAGAATGCAGGTTCTGGTTGACAATGCTAGGGTCAGGAGGAGTAAGGAAAGACTGCTTAAATTAGTATGGGGTTTTATTTTGGAGTGATAAAAGTATTTTGAAACCAAATAGAGTTGGTAGTTGCACAATACTGTGAAAATACTAAATGCCAGTGAGTTGTTAACTTTAAGGAGGTTAATTTTACATTATGTGAATTTCACCTCAATTAAAAAATTAGAGATCTTGGTAAAATTGTATGGTTTAGCTTGTCCCTTTCTCCAATTTTTATCATTAGTTTCTGTTTCATTGCATAATGACTAGAAAATTTGATTTATTTTTCTTACTTTTCCTTTGAGATCAAATTTTTATTTGGTTCTAACTTTGTGGAAAATTTAGGTAGATATTATTTAAACTCTTAATGTTTATATTCAAAGTTGAACTGTAGAAAGTATAGTTTCTTTTGGAAATTATAAAATCACCTACTGTATGTTAGTGATTATAATAAAGTCAATTGGTTTATTATATTGAACACAATCTTGTGAATCTTAAGCAATCTTAAAACAAAATCTTTAAACAAAATACATTGTTTTCTGATTGTCATGTGTACATGTCTAATGTACAATTAGAAATACTCCATCAACCATTATCTACATTAGATAGATAGTATAATACTACATTGCCAATTTCCACCATATTAATACACTTTAATAGCTTTCATAAGAAGAAATATTTATCTACTTAGCAATTCTTATAATTTCACTTTTGTTATTTTCTTCTTTTGAATTAAAGTTTATTGTAAGGATTAGTTTATGAATATTAAAATACTTGTTCATAAAGGCATTTTGTCAGTCTATTTGTATAGCATTCATCTTTAAGGACTCATTGAGAGGTATCTGATTATTTTTACTGAATATTAGGTTTAATTATATCAAGTATTGAATTTTGAGTGTTTTTCCCTTTCTTCCTATACATTTTTTCTATTGCTTGAATCAAGTATGATGATAATATAAATATTTTTATATAAAAATAATTACCTTCTAAAGTAGAAACTTTACTGAAAAAAAAAGACAGTGTAAGGCAAATGTAAATAGCCATAATTTTTAATCTAGTATTTTCTAGAAATATATTCCAATGTTGAAATCTTAAAGACTGACCAACATTTATGGATACATGTGCATTTGCAATGTTGTTTATAATTAGGGAAATCAGAAGGAATTTAAAAACCTATCAGTAGGTGAATAATACAGTGAGATAAAAATAGTTTCATTTGATCTTCATACTTATGAAAACCATACCCACTTTCTTTATTGACCATCCCCTTATGATCCCACATTTTATCAGCATTCATACTTGGAATACTGCCATAGTCTCTTGAGTGATCTTCTTTATCTTCTCCTCAGGCAAGCCTCAGGTAAGATACTGATTAGGTCAAGTCATTATAAGCTTCTTATTTCACCAGAATGCTCTCTTTATTTTTTTTTTTAAGATTTTATTTATTTATTTATTTGTCAGAGAGAGAGAGAGAACACAAGCAGGCAGAGCTGCAGGCAGAGGCAGAGAGAGAAGCAGGCTCCCTGCTGAGCAAGGAGCCGGATGTGGGACTTGATCCCAGGACTCTGGGATCATGACCTGAGCCGAAGGCAGCGGCTTAACCAACTGAGCCACCCAGGTGCCCCTCTCTTTTTTAGCATTGACAGAGAATTTTTTTTTTTTACATTTTTATGCATTTACTAGATTTATATATGTCTTCACAAATAACTGCTCTGCCCACAAAATCAGGAATTTTGTGTTTTTCTTACTTTTTTTTTTCAATATATCTTCATACATTTGGGCATTCAGTAAATATTAAATCAATGAATAAATAATGGTAAATTATTGTGTCATTAATAAAACACAAAATTACACAGAGTTCTATTAGAAAAATGGAAATAAGTCTTTATATAGTTGTAATTTAAAGAGACAAGGATGAATATAATTTTTCTGCCAATCTTATTATTTTAAGTATGTTAAAATATACAAGTTAAAGAAAAAGACTAGAAGGAAATAATTTTTTTAAATAAATTGTTTTATTTTTTATAAACATATAAAGTATTTTTATCCCCGGGGTACATGTCTGTGAATCGCCAGGTTTACACACTTCACAGCACTAACCATAGCACATACCCTCCCCAATGTCCATTACCCCACCCCCCTTTCCCGACCCCCTTCCCCCCAGCAACCCTCAGTTTGTTTTGTGAGATTAAGAGTCCCTTATGGTTTGTCTCCCTCCCAATCCCATCTTATTTCTTTTCTTCTTTTCCTACCCCCACAACCCCCCATGTTGCATCTCCACTTCCTCATATCAGGGAGATCATATAATAGTTGTCTTTCTTCTTCTGACTTATTTCACTAAGCATGATACCCTCTAGTTCCATCCACGTCATTGCAAATGGCAAGATTTCATTG
>PISX010015467.1:21041-49660 GCA_004024625.1 Mellivora capensis
TTATCCATTCATCTGTTGATGGACATCTAGGTTCTTTCCATAGTTTGGCTATTGTAGACATTGCTGCTATAAACATTCGGGTGCACGTGCCCCTTCGGATCACTACATTTGTATCTTTAGGGTAAATACCCAGTAGTGCAATTGCTGGGTCATAGGGTAGTTCTATTTTCAACTTTTTGAGGAACCTCCACGCTGTTTTTAGAAGGAAATAATTTAATAAAAGTATTTTATGAATATGTCTTGTGAATAGTCTATAATATAAAAGATGATGCTCTATTAAAAATTAATATAATTTTAAGTATTGATCCTAAAGTGCTTTAGAAGTTAAATCAATTTTTACATTAACTTAAAACCAGGAGAAAAGAACAAGATCTTAGAATCTTAGTGTGAGGATAGAACCAATATTGATTCCTGTATTATAAGGAGAAGTTACAATTACTATCCATTTTAAGAAACTTTTTTCCCCCCAAATAAATATTAAATTGGTATCTCTTAATATTCTAAGACATACATAGTTTCCCTACCAGTCTTTTACTATGAAACTAGTAAAGATCAGTAAATCATCACAGTAGATACAGTAAACACATCACAAGATCAGTAAAGATCACAGAGAAAATCATAGAACATGTCCTTCTAAGCAGTGAGGACATGCCATTCAAGTTTCTTTCTTAAACTCTTATGAGAAATCAGGTGTTGGTAAGTTGGACTTCTTATCATTTTCCATCTAAAATCCAATTAAAATAACTACAAATACACACCAAGATAAAGATGTGTGGCCTTTATTCATGCCTTCCACGTGAACATTAATCTTGACACCCTGAAGTCATTTTTCTGGTAAGTAAGGATGATAGCATATAGATGTTTGGTGCTATTAACTGAAAGGTATTTAAATTCGCTGAGGCCAAGGGTATATATTGTCATAGTAATGAATCTTATTCCTTGTATAGCTTATTATTTGTTCCATACCTTTCTTTTACATTGCTTAAAATAGATATAAACTTGGACATAATGAAACAAAAAATTAAAAATGACTATAACTCAGATTTTATGATATAATGTACTTTTTTGGCATTATTTGAATTTTAAAAAGTTATAATATCCTGATTAATTAGAAAATCATTCTCTCCAGATGAAGATATTTATGCAGTTCCCTAAGTATGTGGATCATAAGGTACCTGCTGTAATCAAATCACCATTGATGGGAAGGATTTGCTGAATCAATGGTGCATTAATAATTAAAGAGCTATTTCTCTTTCTTATAAATCACTGTAGAGAAAATTGAGTCTTACTTTCCACAGGCACACGTGGAAAATGATCATAGTTAGAACCTATGCTAAATGTAATTTTACTAAAATAGATTTTGCACCTATTAAAACTAGGAAGCATATCCAATTATTTTGAATATGAACATTGTTCTACTTATATTATTTTGAAATGTCTTCAGTATAGAACAAACAAACAACTATCATTCTGTCATCTCCTGGTTATCATAATTACATTACAAAACCAAGATCTCATTTGTAATCTTCATTAGTTTTAGGAGAAAATGGAGTTGTGTCACTTGATGAAAATCTATGCCAAAATGTTCTGTGAAATTTAGTGTTATTCTCAATTTACTGGCATATAAATGCTACTATTATCTAACAGTATGATGTTTCTTATGCTCTAAAATGCTAGGAAATTTTATTTTATTATAAGAGGAAAGATATATCAGCTTTAAAAAACCATCTTTATATTATTGAAGTAATCTTTCAAATGCTTAACTTGAATGGAGGACCCAAGACTCTCTGAGTTCAAGGTCATTGCAGAGTCAAGAAACCAGAACTACTAAAAACTGAATCAAAGCTAAACACTTTGAAAGAAGCAAGGTGAATATTGTCCTCAGGTATTGATTCAAACATAAAATGCTATTTGAAGTTTACTTTGATGAGTTGAGGAGATGGAAAAAAATTGGGGGTGGGGGAGGACCCTACTGGTGAAAGGTACAAAGGAACACTCACCTCTGTTAAGCTACTCTCCACATGACTTTTAGTTTTCCAGGGTTCCTGGTAGAAAGTCATGATATATTCTAGGTTATTTTTAAGAGTGTAGTTATAGTTCTACAAATGCTTTTCTGTTCTTCCCATTGTCTATGTAACAGAGTTATTTCTGCCTAGATGGATTTGCACGTCTTTCACACTATGTCCTCCAGTTTATGTATCACAGTGCCAGGTAACCTTGATGAAGACCAGGTGGATGGATAGTGGCAATGGGCCAGAATGTTGTACATTTGGTTATCTTTTTATTGAAGCCTGATAGATAAGATGACTAAATCATGTATGGATTGAAAGATTAGCAAGATTGAGGGCACCTGAGTGGCTCAGTGGGTTAAGCCTCTGTCTTCAGCTCAGGTCATGATCTCAGAGTCCTGGGATCGAGCCCCGCATTGGGCTCTCTGCTCAGCAGGGAGCCTGCTTCCCTTCCTTTCTCTCTGCCTGCCTCTCTGCCTACTTGTGATGTCTCTCTGTCAAATAAACAAATAAAATATTAAAAAAAAAAAGATTAGCAAGAATGGCAACTTGGGACTTTTCAGTCAGTTTCAAAACAAATATGCAGTGTACAGTTATCAAGTGGACAAGGTTGAGTGAATGAGTGGATACAGTTTTTTCAATGGGCCTTACTCACAGAAATGGGTTGATATTTGATGGTCAGGCAGCTTGCTAAGCGTGCAAAGTTTTTTAAATCAGAGTACCTCAGAGTCATGGGCTTACTGAGTTGTACATAATTAAATAGATTGAAAGTAGTGGTTTATGCCACTGATTCCTTACTCACACATTTGATTAACTGAAGGTCTGGCTCTGGGTAGAAATGGGAACTTTGGAGGGAACATGTACAAAGGTAAACCTGAAGATAGGTGTAATGAAAATTTATCTCTTGTTACCCGTTACCTATTTCTTTTTTTAAAATTTAAATTAATTAATTTAAGTTCAAATTAATTAATAATTAACATTGTATATTATTAGTTTCAGAGGTAGAGTTCAGTGATTCATCAGTCTTACATAATACCCAGTGCTCATTACATCACATGCCCTCCTTAATGTCCATCACCCAGTTACCCTATCCCTCTTCCTCCCACCCCTCCAGCAACCCTCAGTTTGTTTCCTATGATTAAGAGTCTCTTATGGTTCATCTCCCTCTCCCTCTCTGATTTTGTCATGTTTTCTTTTTCTCTCCCTTCCTCTATAATCCATTGCCTATTTCTATGTATTATTCTCCTTAATAAAAGCAACATAAAACCCATACTTCTTAGAGTTTATCCTGAAGGTCCTCCAAATATTGATCAGTCTTGGCATGGTAGTGGATTATGATGTAAGAAAATAATAACAGCAACAACAAAATCTACTGTTAAGTTTATATTTAGGTAGAGATATTGAAATAATATGTTCATGATTAATAATTGAATGTATTTGGGGCTGAAAATTTGTCTACTAGATGAGTAGTATAAAAACATATCCCAGGATCAGTGCATTCTTTTTAGTCACTGGACACCTAAATAGCAAGTGGAAAGGTGAATACAGGCAAATGTGGCTTTTGAGGACATTATTGTTTAGTTACAGTTTACAAATATTAACCCCAAACTGGCTCAACTAGAAAATGCATCTATTGATGTTACACAAGACTTAAGCCTAGTGGATTAAAGGATTTCATCAAAGGCTCCTCAATCCCACATCTGAATGTTTTGTTTTTGTTGATTTAGCTGGATTATTAGGCTTCATAAGGATGACTATTCTGCCACTTAGGATGTCCATGATGTTGTTTTCTGATTGGGCAAATATTTGTGGTGTTCTCACATAATACATATTCATATGACATCTTCAGGGGAAGGGAGAGGGTCTCTTCTGCGAATCTAACAGAAGTCCACATTCCATTCCCATGAATTGGACAAAATTGGGTTACATACTCATCCTTGAACCAATAACTATTCCCAGGAGGGAAATTGTTTGATTGTCTTAACTCATAAAAACTAAAGAAGGGAAATTTAATGTCACCAAATAACATGATGCAGAATAGGGAAGTGGCAAAAGAGTAGGGGGAGGTGAGAAGAAAAACAAAAAATTGGGGGATGTCAAAGGGCACAGGAGTTGACCTGAAAGAACTCACAGTGACCAAAGTGGGAATAATTTTAACAGTGATAGAATTAATGACAGGTAATACTGAACTGAAAGTCAAAGAACAAAATAAATACCCATGATTACACACTTGTATAATAATTGAATAATATAAATAAATGGGTAGAAAGTGCAACTCATTTTTTAGAAAAGAATTCCAATTAATAAATATAGAAACCCTAAAGTATAAAATTGCCATTAGAAGTCCACAGCTATATTTTCAAAGGCAAGATCTAAAAATTTGTATTAAAATAGCAGAAGTTAAAGGAAAAGAAAAATTACTGTATGCATATTCTCAATGCATTCCAAGAAAATATGTATTAATTACAAAGAGAATGACAGTAACTATATGGTGGAGAACCCTGACCCTCACCATCTTAACCATGTTAGCAAAGTTAGCATTGTCAAAAATAATACTAACTCCCTGACATGCACTGAGAAAAATTGCATGACATTTCTTTTCTTCCCCATAATGCATAATTTTAATATAGTTATGAGAAATATCATCAAATTCACATTGAGAGTCACTCTAAAAAAAATACTTGCCGGGGCACCTGGGTGGCTCAGTGGTTTAAAGCCTCTGCCTTCGGCTCAGGTCATGATCCCAGGGTTCAGGGATCGAGCCCCGCATCAGGCTCTCTGCTCAGCAGGGAGCCTGCTTCTCTCTCTCTCTCTCTCTCTCTCTCTGCCTGCCTCTCTGTTTACTTGTGATCTCTGTCTGTCAAATAAATAAATAAAATCTTTAAAAAAAATACTTGCCAATATTCAAAATTTCAGGATTATCAGAAGCAAGGAAAGTCTGAGGAGCTATCACGTATTCAAGGAAACAAAGGAGATATCTTTTGTGGAATCTTGGATTGTCTCTGACTTAAACCAAAATAATCAATGGCATGACCTCAGCCATGGAAGGCATTCAAGTCTGTGTCAACTCACTGTCCAGGGTAGTTCTGGATGATAGAATCACTTTAGGCCTTCTTCTTATGGGACAATGTGCAATCTGTAAATCTCTAATACATTTTATAGTACCTAGGAAGATAAATCAGTGTAAAGATCAATATTAAGCCTTGTGGAAATCCACCGGACTTTCTAAGTTAGACCTTGAAGGTTTAAAAGATTTCTTCAAAATTTGATATCTGTGTTCAAGTCCCTGGGAGGAGTGGTTGAGGTCAATACTTCAGGTTCACTTCCTGTTGCTGCTTGCAGTCCTATTAATAGGGTCCTTAATTAAATACCATATGGGAAAAATAAATAGATTTGTTACTAGATATCATTGGTTAGATTAGAGCGACCAAAGAAGAATTCACCACAAGCTAAGCAGGGTAGAAAACAGAAGTGGATGTTGTTGAACAAAAATTCTGCATAGTCTGTGAGTTTCTATACAATCAGAATAGAGACACTTGCTGTATTTGTTCTGGACTATCTTTTTTTTTTTAAGATTTTATTTATTTATTTGAAAGACAGATTACAAG
This sequence comes from Mellivora capensis, assembly GCA_004024625.1. Taxonomy (NCBI): domain Eukaryota; kingdom Metazoa; phylum Chordata; class Mammalia; order Carnivora; family Mustelidae; genus Mellivora; species Mellivora capensis. Next base: position 26,659 of record PISX010015467.1, read on the forward strand.
TAGGCAAGGACTATCTTTTTTTTTTTTTTAAGATTTTATTTATTTATTTGACAGACAGAGATTACAAGTCAGGGAGAGAGAGGAGGAAGCAGGCTCTCCATGGAGTAGAGAGCCTGATGTGGGGCTTGATCCCAGGACCCTGGGATCATGCCCTGAGCCGAAAGCAGAGGCTTTAACCCACTGAGCCACCTAGGCGCCCCTGTTCTGGACTGTCCTTTGAAGGATAATTTTATATCAGACAACTTTGAAATAATGAGACAGGGTCTCCCTTCTGAGCAAAGAGCATGTTTGTTTGCTATATATATAATATAAATACATTATAAATACGTTTATAATGTATATATATATTATATAGATATATAGATTATATATGATATAGATTTATTCAATTATTTATATATTTATATAATATATAACATTAAATAAACATATATATTTAATTATTTATATAATATATGTTATATATTATATAATATTATATATAATATTTTTTATTATATACAATTTAGTAAAGATACTTTCTCCCCCCAGAGTAAGGTCAGATAGGTTTACTACTTACTATAAAATATCTGGGTCCCTAAGCTTGTGGTTCTGGTCCTATAATTCGTATTACTGTATGCAGAGATACAACTTTGGACTCAAGGAAATGGCATAGATATACTATGGCCACTGCTTTTGCTGTGAGTATAATACAGTCCTTTGCTCTGACCAAGAAGTGACATAGATTCTTCCATCTTCCATGTAATTGTTCCAGGCTACCTTGTCAGCTTTACTATGGTAAAAATTCAGATCCTTGGTTGTTGGCACTCAGTATAAGCTACAGTTTCTTATGAAGTACAGGAGAAAGTCATGCTTACTATAATAGGATCCATTAATAGTCAAGAGCATATTGATGGTTTGAAATGTTAATAAATAAGACATTACATAGAATGAACACTAAATTTTAGATGGAATGTTAAATTTTCTAAGGAAAACCTGAAACCTGCCTTTGCTATCACACCTCTACTCAGGCAGCTCTTATTTATGCTAATATTGAACTTCTAATTGTTAAATAAATTAAACAATTTTCAATTTCTGTATTACTGGACCTGGCTGTTACCTTGGATGTTTTGATCACTCCAGTATACTTAAAATTTTTCTTTGGGGTCTGCAACATTTCATCTTCTCATTCTACTTGTCTTTTCTGATTCTTTATCCCTTCTCAATAAGATACCTCTTCTTATCTTTCAAAAGGTTGCTATTTCCCCAGGATTTGCCAATGTGAAATTTTATCCATTCTTTATAGATTTATCAGGTATTCACGTTTTACTCTTACTCTGCTATATATCTCTCTATATCTACCATCCCCCTGAGTTTTGACTTCCTCCTGGATAATTTGACCAGAAAATTTGAATATGTTCAAAACTGAATTCACAGTCTCTGTATTTTGACCATAGTTTTTTGTTTTTTGTGTTTTTTTTTTTTTATTTGACAGAGAGATCACAAGTAGGCAGAGAGGCAGGTGGGGGGTGGGGTGGGAGGGGAAAGCAGGCTCCCTGCTGAGCAGAGGGCCGCATGTGGGACTCGATCCCAGGACCCTGAGATCATGACCTGAGCCGAAGGCAGCGGCTTAACCCACTGAGCCACCCAGGTGCCCCTTGACCATAGTTTCTTACTATTTTTCGTTTGTTCCATTAGATGACAACATTATCCTATCAGTTGCCAGAAAGTTATCTTTGACTCTCTCATCCCAAATCTAATCAACTACCTAGTGCCTCTGCGGGTTCTTGAATTATCCCTCTCCTCTCCATCTTTGTCAGTACTGCTTTTGGGGTTGCTTTCATCTATTGTGTTCTGTGTTTGTATTGTGGTACTTAAAATTAACTTCTGCATTGCTGCCCAAAATCTGTGTCCTGGTGGATGCCCATAGGATAAAATGGAAATTATGTCTGTATTCAAAAACCCCTGTGAACTGTTCTTTGCCTTCTTTTCTGTTTTGTTTGCATTGAATTCTATGGGTCAAGCAATAATAAAGTATGGATTTCTACTCCAGCCCTACGTACGTGCAGATAAAACACTTTCTCACCTTCAAGACTGCTCCTGCTGTTCTCTGGAGTGCTCCCATGACTGGCATAATTTCATCTTTCCTATGTTTACAAAAAAAATTGTTTAAATAAACAGATACTTCTTCCTTTAAGAATCAGGACTTAGCTTTACTTTTTCAGAAACACTTCAATCCTAATAATTCAATGAGTCTATTATTTGTATTACATTACTTGTTTTTGGTATTATTATTCATAGTGTATTGTGAATTCCCTCTACTATAACTACACAGTGACTTTTGATCATCTTATTTTCTATGCTTCTAAGAAGTTGATGAATTCCTTAAGGTCAGGTGAAGTCAAGGAAACATGCCTTTTTGTTTTATTTTGCTATTTTGATAACTACTGTTATTGTCAAACACAGTGACTGGTGCAATTTCATCAACTAAAAATATGGTGGAATAGAATGAACAAATGTTAAGTGATGTACCTATATCTATCGGTATGTGTGCACACATGTACATATAAGATCTCAACTATAACTTAAAGTTGACTAAACCATTTTGGCTATTCTGAAGCAGTGGCATTTATTAAATAATGCCCAAGCTGTCTCTGGATTGCCCTTTAGCAGAAGCGGCAGAATTTAGTGTCTATATTTAGCAGACTGGCTCCAGAGTCTGTATGAAGCTACTTCAGACTAATTTCCAAGTCATTTATTTTAACAGCTCTAGCATTTCTTTAAACCAATCTTGTCTTCATGCTTTCCTCCTAAGCAAATATGTGCTCTGCATTAAGAAAAATAAAACATAACTCTTATCTCCTGAGCACCAGTTATTTAACAAAACATTTATGTACTCTTTTATGCTTTTTTGACTAAACATTATCACAATAATTTGAAGCATGCCCACTATTGAACATATACCTTAAATATATATATACATATATGTAATAAAATATATTTTCTGCCTTTCAGACCTTTCTGGAACACAGGCATATATTCTTTCTAATAAGTAACTGACATTTATCACTTTATTAGAGACAGACTCTAAGATTATACCTTCTAGACATAGCTATTTAATGATACCTTCTTACATTTTGAGATGCCAAAAAAGTCTGTTATCAGGTATCTATGACTAGAGAATATAAAATGTGAATGTTCATATATGAAAGAAAATATGTCTAAAAACTTGATTTAGATATCAGCCATACTTCTAACCCTATGTGGGAGCAGCAAAATTATGGTAACAAGTAAAAATGTTTACTCATTTAAAAACAAACAAACAAACAAACAAGCTATCTAAGCACTGTACAGGCAAAAAAACAACATCCATTGACTCACAATACTTATACAACTTCACACTAACCCCTAAAAATATCTCACATTAAGACCAAATTTATATGATGAGACAATTTTGGAAAATAGTTTAATAAGAAAAGGTTTTGTGAAAATAATCATGAATTGTAGATTAACTGTAGATTATATAATCCCACTAGAATTCACTTAAGGTGTGTATCTTTAAAATGACTATTTATTTGTAAAAATAATCCATCATTTAAAAATTAGTAACTATTACAAGGCTACTAACAAAAATAGCAGCACTCTAACAATTTCTAAATATAAATTCCTGCTGTTTAGTAAATCTTAAAAAAAAGTTTGTTGTTTTCAGCATAGTTTCTGCCATTACTTCATCTCTTCTTCTAAAATATTTTAAAATACATTCATTTCTTTCTATTGTCTCTCATTTCATTCTTTTTAACCTTTTGGTTCATGCTTATTTTTAAAAATCCTCTGACTACAATATTAGTGGGGTTGGGGAAGGAAATGGAGTTGAAGATAATGAGGTGCACTTAATCTGTTATGTAAACCGGATCTCCTGTCACTTCCAATTTCATTAACATCCCTGCAAAGTAGGAGGAGAGAATGCATGAAAGTTTAATTATTTAGTCATGTTTGATTTCTTTCATTGATTTCTTTTTTTATTCGGTGATTTCATAACTATTTCTTGACTGTTTAGGTGCTGTGCTAAGAAAGGTCTCATAGCAGTTAACCAGAGAGAAGTGACCTCTGCTTTCAGGTTGGCCCTTGGCCATCTGCCATGGTGTTCAAAAGGGGACAGTATTCCCAGATGGAGGAGCTTGGGTGAAGGAGCCAGCCCTTCCCTGGCAGGGTGATGAAAGTGGGTATGGAGTAATGCCCTGAGGCTGTTCTTCAGGGAAAAGATTCAAAGGACAGCAGTGTTGGTCTCCTGGGGCGAATTCTAGAATACTTGCAGCTGCCCAGAGGATTCTACAGATTTGTGTGACTGCCTGATTTTTGTTTGTGTTTGGTTTTTGTATGTGTCTGTGTATGTATGTGTTTGCATGCAGCTGTTTCCTCTTTTTCTCCACTACTGTGTGAAGTATACTAAGTTAACTAAGTGTCTTGCTATTTCACAAGAGCAATGACTAGATGGGGCACCCAAGGTGCCTTTGGGCAAACTGCATACTGTGTACAGCTCAGTATACCTTGGGTTCCAGGTATAAGGCCATTAAAAAAAAACTGGGAAATTTAGGTCTCGTGATATCAAATGGAATGTGTCTTGTGATTAAAAAAAAGAAGAAGAAAAGAGCATGCTAATGAATAGAAAGAAGAATAATCTAACCTTGGATACCAGGGTAGATTTCCTTGTATTTTATGGTTAATTTGATACCTAATGGGTGAGTGAAACAGACAATGTAAATCTGGGATTAAAGGGAAATCTGGGGGGGAAAGGCATTTTAAGTAACTGTGAAAACCATATTCAAAGACCCTGAGGCGGAAAATAACTTTGAAGATTCCAGAAACTTTAAAAGGTTAGCGTATTTGGAATATAATTGTTGAGAATGGTAGGAAGAAATTATTCAGGATCTTCTGTTTTACAATTTATTATCAAAGTAACATACAGGAAGGTCTGAATCATATTTACATTTATAAAAGTTCTCTTTTAATTCTCCTGGGGAAGAAGTAATGAAAATTTAAATCAAGTATTAAGCCAGTGGACAGAAGAAAACCCAGTCTGTTCTGTTACCACATATGTTTCTATAACATAAGTTATCTCAGCCAAGTAGTTAAATAGAGGATTTGTGTTAGTATAACACAGAGCTTGTATTTTTGCATACCAAAATTTTCCTGTATTTATAGAACCAGGATAGTGGGAATAGAATAATAACTTCAAGTAAGAAAGGAAAATTCTATTTGGCTGCTGCACAAACACTTTTCAGCTCTGAAAAAGTTAAAATGAATGCCTAGGATTTCTGTTTCCAGGAGGGTGGAGCAACAGTTTCTCCTGTTCATTCCACTAAGTCCAACTAAAACCCTGGGAATTACATATAAAACTAACTTAAGATTCCGAAAGATGAGAGAAATTGACAACCAACCAGGACCTTTGGAACCTGAGGAATGTTGGGGTAAGTTCCCTCAGTTTTCAAAGAAAGAATTATTAACAGACAAAGAAGAATATTATGTTATAAACGAATCACTCCCTCATGAATAGAATTCCTATATGTGAATTTACCTGACAACTACAAATGATGTGAAACCAAAACCGATAGACCTGAAAAGAGAAATAGACAAATTGAAAATTATAACTTTAAGTATATATGCAATGAAATTATACATATACACATAATGCTGGAGCATTTGGACATCCATAGGCAAAAAAGAGAGCTGTGACCTAATTTTCATACCTTATGCAAAAATTAACTGAAAATAGATTATGGATGTAAATGTAAAATGTGAAATTCTGAAACTTTAAGGAAAAAAAATCCTTAGGATCTAAGGGTATGCAAAGACTTCTTGACACCAAAAGTATGATACATAATAGCAGAGATTGATAAATTTGATTGTATACTGAAATTATAAATGTCCCCTTTGTGAAGGAGATAAAGAAACAAGAATATGTTGAAGAGATAAAAAGAAACAAACTGCAAGGTGAAATTACTTGCAAACCACATATCCAACAATGAACTATCTAGAATTTATAAAGAAGTCTCAAAATTCAGTAATAAAAGCAAATGATCTAATTAGAGTATTATCAAAGACATACAGAGATGTCTTTTTCAGTGAAGAAGATATATGAATGGTAAATAAGCACATGAAAAGATGTTCAACATAATTAGCTATCAGGGAAACTGAAATTAAAACCTGCATATATGGCACAATGGCTAAACTAAAAAAAAAACAGTGACAGCACCAAACCTTGGTGAGGTTGCAGAAAAACTGGGCCGTTCATATTGTCATAATTTAAAATGGTATATCAACTCTAGAAAATACATTGTTAACTTCTTTTCAAAAAATGCAATTATTATGAAATCCATCAGTTAAACTTCTTAGCATTTATCCCAGAGAAATACAAAGTTATGTTCACACAAAAACCTATACAAGAATGTCTATTATAGCTTTGCTTGTAATAGGCATAACTAAAAACTATCCAAATATCCTTCAAGGTATAAAGGGTTTTATAATACATCCATACCCTGGAATATACTCATACTATGTGGAAACAGACAATTGATACATATAACAACTTGCACATGCATATATTCATCCCAAGAAAATTATCCTATAAGAAAACAATCCCAAAAGATTACATGTTGTATGATTCCATTCATTTTTGAAATCTTACGCTATATCAATATACATAATAAGATGAAATACTATAATGATATCCTATAATATAGAAATGGAAAACAGGTTACTGGCTGCTGGAGTTTAAAGAGGCAGTTGAGCAATAGGGAATCAGGAGACATAAAGTATCCTTGTGGTGTAGAAATGTGCTATATCTCGAATGTATTAATGCCAATATTCTGATCGTGATATTGAACTGTCATTTTTCAAAATGTTACCATTAGGGAAATTGGGTAAAGAGTACACAGCACCTCTCTATGTTATTTCTTACAAATACATACTTATGATTTTTTTAAAATAAAAAGTTTAGTTTAAAAAATGAATTGCTGAACCCAATTTCTATCTTATGTGATACACAACTCCTGGAAAAGTTGCACTTTTTCCTGTGCGTACCTTAGTTGTAGCTAACTATCTACAAGCTAGCATTTATACTATGAATGTGTACATATATGCACAGGCATACACACACATACACACACACACACATTTTTAATATAAGATTCAACCTCTAGGTATTTTAAGCTTTACCAGCCTGGATTATTCAACTCATTTCCTAAAGTAGCAATTATGCATTAATTCATTAATTCATTTATTCATATGTTTATTTGTTAATGTTCTGGTAAACAAATTTGCATAGATTTTGAATGGTCTACCGTTAATCCAATTTCCCCATAATTTATGTTTTATCAGTGCATGACTTTGAAGAATATGGAGTTTTTCAGGAATGCCTATGTTGGGCATATAGAAATATGTGTAGATATATTTTGAGATCTTTTAAAGATAAAATCAACTAAATTTCATTGATGAAAATAAAGAGGTAGAAGAATTAATGTTGTCTTCATAGTATTGCCTTGAGTGCTTGGACCCAGGATAGGTTTTAATTGCTCAGATGAGCACAAGTGGATAAAGCATATATTTGAGGTGGGAAAAAAGAAACCTTAAGATTTTTATATGTTATGTTTTTGTTGTTGTTGTTGTTCTGAAACCATGAAAGAGTTTTGAGATAAAGGTATTTATTTTGAGGTTATTTATAAGCATGATGATGATGCTGGGAGGATGTGTAAGATTAACCAGGTAGGAAGAATAGAGCAAGAATAAAAGAGAATGGTTGGATACAGAGCCCTGATTAAATCCAGTATTCATTCCTATTGTCAAGAAATACAGAAACCAGGAGCATAGATTTTTATGAAAATTTTATTTCAAAGAAATGGTTAACTTTGTCAAATATTGCTCACACTTTAATGATGATGAAGATTCAGAAGTATTTCATGGATTTAAAACAAAAGAAGTCAGTGACAACTTGAGCAGACTCATTCACGTTGTGGAGGCAGGTTGAAGTTGAGAATGTGTTGAGTGATGAGTGGGAGATGAAGAAACACCCATGAGTTGCTATCCTTTTTAAGACATTTAGCACTGGAGCTATTTTTACTGGATGGATCTGGTCATAAAATCCAGTTTTGCCATGCATGCATTATGTGAACTTAGGCAATGCAATGTTCAGAAACCAGAGAAAACAGAAATCAAACAACAATATCTAGTACATATCCCTCTATAAACACAAACAACTGGCACTAAGAATGTTCTTTAGGAGAGTCTGCTTTCAAACACCTTGAGAAGTTAGGTAGAAATGTTGAAATCTCAAGAGAGAGGACATTGGCGGAAGCCCAAACAACTGAAAGATGAGCAGCAGTTTTCAAAAAGCTTGGAGCAAATAGAGGTTAAGAGACATTTACTTTTTTTGTTCTTCTTTAGTGATTGGACAAAGCACATTATAAAAATAATCTTACTTTTCTTTTAATTGATATTGTGTCTGTAATTTTCCTGGTGGCAATGAAAACTCTTTTTTCCTCTATTAGTATAGAGGGAAAAAGTAGTAGTATTAGTCTACAGTATGCAGTTAGGTTTTACTTGGGTGTATGGGTATTGGTCTGTACCTGTGTGAATTGTGCAGGAGGCTGCATGTCATGTCTCTCACATCTGAGTTAATGTGCTGCATATGAAAGTACATGTGTGAATTTGCAGAACCCTTGGATATAAATTCTGGATTTCCACAAGTAATGGATTTCAATGTTTATTCCAATTATACGTTCATCATAGAGAGAAGGTCTCCACTGGTCCAGCTGGATTATAATTTCATATGTATGTGCATCAGCTCCTTATAAGTGTATGGTATTGATAGTAGGATTATTCTGAGTAACTAACATAAAACATGAAAAATATAGAAAAACTCATAGTTGGGGCAAAAAAATATTTTTATTATCAAATACCTAACCCACAGTAAGAAAAGGAAAATCTCTTACAGTAGATCGTTTGGTTTTTGGACATCTCTGAGCAACTGGAACATCCTCCTCTATAATGGCCCCAAATCCCTAATGAGGAAATGTTTGCACATCATCCCTAGTTATTCCAAGTGGAGAACCTTCATACATGCCTGTGACGGTTTCATGTGCATTTTATATTATTGTATTTTTCAGGAAGTTGAAGGCAACCTCCATTCTTCTCTGAATATTTCCTTTTATAGACTAGATACCTCCCATTCCTTTAAATGCATGTTAGGCATCAGACTTCCTCATCATTATTGTATTTTTGTTCCTACTGCAACTATGTGAGGGGTGTGGCACAAGCTACCAGTTACATTGAGCAACTCACTTGTACCTCTCTCTTTAACTTTAATCTGACTCTTAACAAGCTGCTCTGCTTTTAGTTTCTTGAACAGACCAGGGTTTTTCAAATTTCATAGACTTCACATATTCTGTACTATAGATTTGGGACATTCTTTGTCTCATTCGTCAAGAGTCTAGCTTCTCCTCACATTATTTAAAACTCACCTTAAACGCCACTTATTAGGAGAGGCATTCACTGATAACTAAAAGCTTACTAGCCAGTAGTGTCTATTTTGTAATCCTTTCTTTCTTTCGTAATACCTTTGACAACACTAAATTATTTCATACTGTTCTCTTTGCTTGCTTTTTTTGTCTATTTGAAATGCGATGTCTCCGTAAATGTAGGGGCATAACTGAATTTAAAAGTGCTGTTTCTCTCGTACTTCAATCAGTAACTAGCACACATGCTCAATTAATATTTTTTAATGAGTGAACAGAATAATGAATGAGGTAATTAAATATGTTAATGTTTTTATGTGTTATGTTACAATTTACTTAGTTTTTTATCCATGGAGATATATAGTGTAATATGTAAGAAGTATAAATGATATGTAACAAGAGTGGACCTACTCTTTGTGAGATCTAAATATGGGTGTGAATAATCTCTTTTCTTCAGTTTTCTCATGCTCATTTATTTAGCTGGTGCCTTTGAATCACCCAATTATATATTAAATCTAGAATATTGCTCACCTGGATCATGATCCAAGCTATTGATTCCATGGACTATATATAGTCAGAATAGACAAAATTATTAAAAACAGGTTTTAGTTTCCTTATTTTTTACTATTATCAATAGGATTGAGGTAGATTCTACTTGCTATGGGGCCATACCTAAATTAAAAGTAATGATTTTCATCTTTGCCTTATTAACTTTATCAACTCTAGTTAACCTATACAAATTGATTCTTAAATATTTATATATTATCTGAAGATTTTGGTAGTGTTTGAGTTTGAATCTTTGAACTTGTGTTGGAAATATCATTTACACTAGGGTTCCGGCTCCCATAGTGCTAGACCTACCTTTTAATCAGGTAGATGGCAAATGTGGTGAGTTTTGTAAATATATTTATGTAAGGGAGTTTGTAATTTTTCCCTTTACATACCTCTTACACCAGAAGAAATGCATAATCCTATAATTTGAGGTCGTGTCTGGTTTGGAATGTGAAAGCATAAAATTAAAATCTAACAGGCTGAGATCAAGGTTAGCAGAAACTGATAAAGGAACAGAGGAAATTAAAATAAGACCTGGAAGAAGAATGCAAAAAGTGACTCAGTTGTCTCAGTGCTAGTTTGCTACAACTCTCTTTTGAAAGATCCACTTAAAGTTCTATAATTTCTTCCTCATCTTTACCACAAAGGAGCTGAACTCAGAGGTCATATCCTTCCATGTCTACAGGTTTCAAATTTACCTTCAAATGCTACTAGTCATTGTGCGTAACTGAGATGACTCTACTCTGTAAAATATCAACATCTCTCCTCTCTCTCCATATCTCTGTATGGTCCCTATTTGATAACAATGTTCTCCATTCTATGTACTTGGTATACTTCAATTTAGTAATAATAGTGGATTTTTAAAGCCTTGAAACAAAGCATCATGAATATATTTACAAATACTAGAGACAGCAAAGAAGGCCTTTTTACCTTGTCATCCTCAGGAGATTAGAAAAACTTGGGACTTCCTAAGTCATGATGGTTTACGTCTTATGAGGGAAACCATGTGGTTGCTTCAGAGGAAGATACCCTACACAAAATGAGATGGCAATGACAAACAATTTCCTAAATGAAAATATCCTATCTTCTTTGGCCAAATTATGTTTAGAATTCTTCTGGTAGTTACATGAAATTTAATATTCTCTGGAGTTACTCATGCAGAGCAATGGAATCAGAGGATGAAACTAATGAAGTTGTAGGGATAGAGAAATACTGTCACACGGAATGAGATAATTCAGAATGTTTCAGACACTTAATCTAAATAACTTATTCTTGGAGTTTATTATTATTATTTTGCTTTATATTCTCCTATTTTAAGAGGGGCAAAAATGATTTTGATGCAAGGTATCTACTACTAAGTTTCAGTCCAGATTCTGTTTCCTATCAGTGTAAACATGAAAAGGTTTTCAAATGCTACTTTAATATGGGATTAGAATAATGCAAGACTATGAAATGCACATGTAAAATGAAATGAGATGATGAGATATTTTTATTTACAAAAGTACTTATGGCTATTACACTTACTGATAATCATGAGGACATGATTTGGTTATACCTGGCAATCAGCTTTGCCATAATCAGAGAACTGATGGGAGAGTAGGGGAGAACTTAATTCTCATTTTACTTTGGCAATTCATTTGCTAAGTTTCTCCCTTTGTTTTTTGTCTATGCATGAAGATAACTTATGGCCTTATAGAAGTGCTGTTAGGGTCAATTTCTGATTTTTAATACTAATACAAATGATGTGAATTTATAAGAAGACAAATCAAATATAGTTCATCTCAATACTGGCATGTATTTTGTTAAGTTTTTACATGGGACATCTGACTTCTGATTTTCATTGTAGGATATTAGTGAATATAGCCCTTTTGGCATACAGAAGAGCATGCATTTCCCATTAACCAATATGACTTCTTAATTTGCTCTAAAACAAGAATGTTTCAAGTGTTTTTCCCTTAGAGATGAGTCAGTTTAATAAAAAGTAGATACTTTTGACAAGGTAATGGGCCACATAAGGTCCCATTTTCCTCTGAGAGGGAGATTTTACAAACTTATTTTGCATTACAGGTAATTGACTCTAGATACTTGGATCAGACTCACATCATTCTTGCAAAGTTAAAGTAATTGTTTCCTCTTTTATTTTCTCTCCATTATGTCTACTCACTTCCTGTAAACTTGTCTAACATTATAAATGCAGGCATTATCTTTTTCCTGGGAGAAGGTACTCCTATAAGTCATTCTGGACCCATGATGTTTTGGACTTTCAGTTATGGATATAATAATCTTATAGGTCTGGTAAGTGTTCTAGAACTTAGAAAATGTTTCCAGTTTCTCTGGCATGAAAGATTTGGTATTCATTCATTCATTCATTCATTCAGTTCATTCATTTTTCTGTTCAGGTGTTACATAAACATTTCATCAAGTTCTAAGAATGAATTTAGCCACAAAAAATACTTGGCTAGAGTAGAAAAAAGAAAGCTGCAGAAGGCAGATATGTGGTTTCTAATTTCTAAATTTACTAAGGTATTAATTATTGGTTACCTTTTAAGTTTGATATTAAGGGGAAGTGATATATTTCTGTAAAAGCCTGATAATAAGAGGAGATTATATCTTTAAAGTTTCATGATTTTTTTTAAATATTATGGTGAAGTGGAACCAGTATGAGCATGAGTTAGAAAACTCTAGGTCTGATTCATGGTTCTGGTACTTAGTAGACTGACAGAAAGGCAGTCATTAGACATAGTCAAATGTCTTCTTTTTCACCTCTAGGATGGGTGCTACAGTGGTCATTATGATACAACATAAATGTGGATTTTAATTGTGCTGGACCTTATTCTAAGGAAAGTTATTCTAATCAGGATTTTATCCTTCTGGAATGTTCAGCTAATCTCTGATTACAATGGCTATGCTCTAGAGGGATTTAATAGAACAGCTGAGTTATTTGTATTGGCAAATATCTGAGGCCTTTTTAAAAAAGATTTTATTTATTTGGCAAGGGGAGAGAGAGAGAGAACAAGTGGGGGAGTGGCAGGCAGAGGGGGAGGGAGAAGCAGGCTCTCTGCTGAGCAAGGAGCCCAATGCAGAGCTTGATACAGGACCCCAGGATCATGACCTGAGCCAAAGGCAGACACAATGGACTGAGCCATCCAGGTGCCCTGGTATCTGAAGCCTTTGAATTTACATAAGAAATATTAACATTTAGATTTTCAGTGATAAGTTTAGTGGCCAGTTTACACACTGAATGTTAAAATGGTATCTCATGGATAAAATAAGCAGTATTCAATATATGTGGATCAAATATTCTAGAATATTCTAATATTACTCCTTACACTTCCTTATGCAAAGGAAGCCCCACAGTTTGTACAATTTACAGATAGAATACAAAGTTTGATCCTTAGTCTTGTGTCTAGCTACTAAGTAGGAGAAAAATTGGAGGAATATTTTTCTGAAAATAAAGTAATGGAATCCTGCCTCTAGAATAAGATTGCATCTTCTTATTAAGGAAAATTTTAGGTAAGATATGTTGGATTACCTAGGACAGACAGCTGGGAACTGTTGTGTCTGCTTACTATGTGTGTATATTAAATGTATGTATTTTAAATGGTGTGTGTATATTAAATGGCTTCATGCATGTCTTGGTAACAAATTTGTGGGGCTAAAACCTTTGGTACATATACTTTAACAAAAAAATAGTTTTAAGATTCTACTTACCTTGTGTTAGTTCAGTTTACAATAATGCTTATTTCAAAATCACTTGTTTCATAAGGCAGGACTGAATAAGATCAAATACTTAATACATTGTGAATGTCTACAAAGTGTTCACTAAAATGCTAATTCTGTTAGAATTAGATGGATTGATTGTTCATTACATTGTCATGTCTGAGAATCTAAGTTAGATGGTGCCCTGGTATCTGCCCTGGTATCAAAAATCAAGAGGGAATTAGGTTAAGTGAATTTTTTGCAAAGTATAACTTTGGGATATATTGATTAATGATCTAACCTGATCTACCTCACAACTTTCTGAGAATAGTACCAATAAGAAATCACTTGAATTAAACCCTCCATTTACCTGGGATATTCAAACTTTCCACTAACCTGGGGTATTTCTAAATGCAGTAAAAAAAAAAAAAGGGAAATATTGTTCTTAGATGGGGTAGGATTTTCTTGGATACTCCAATGATTTCCTCCTTTGGTTGACTACAGGATTGTCTCATAAATCTAATGACTGAACATGAAGAACTGACTCTGGGAAAATTTTTCATCTGCAAAAGAATTTTGCAGATTAATTTCCCCCTTTCTAATTGTCCTCCCTAGGGAAATGGAATAACTAACCTCAGGGGTTTGATTCCAGGAGAGTTTCCAGGACCATTTTATTAGTGAGGGAGCCATTGTTAAAAGGCCACATATTTGATGTAATTCTTGTTTTCTTCATAGTGACAAGACCTAGTAAAAATTGAATAGCTGTGGCTATGGTGTGCCTTCTGTAGCAGGAATCTGGTTATAGGCTCTTTTTCTTGTGAACACTATTATTCACTTGGTTATTGTTTAAGTCACTATGGTAATGTGAAAAGAATAAAGTAAAATCCAAATTTTGATTTAAGGTTAGAAAATTAACTTATCTCCATATACTCCCACATAACTTACTGAACACCTTAACATTGAGAAAATAATTATTTCACAAAAATGTTAACACTAATAACATTACATTTTACAAATCATAAAGCTTTTGAATATACATTAGGATATTCATAAAACCCCATAAGTTAGTATATGTGATATTATTAACTTCTAAAAATAAATATTTAATGAAGTATTTATATTATTATTTATATAAATATATATATTTGTATTATTAAATATAAAAATATTTAAATGAAGTACACAATGTTAAAGTAAATGTTGAATCTACATACTAACAGGAAATGGGATTTAAAATACCAAACAGTTTATTTCCTTTTGTACATTAAATTTAGAAAAGGTGGCAAAGTTTGTTTTCTTTTTTAAACAAGTTCATGTGATTTCAAATATGTTTGACTACATCACTAAGAAGTTTAAACTCTGTTTATCAGATAATCACCCATTTGTTGGCTATTTACTCACTGAGGTGTTCTAACAGGAGCAATTCTAAAGTCTCACAAAGGAAATAATTTTTTTCCAGATTAATGTCTTACACTTGAATGTCAATAGGATAACCTCTGTTAGGCTTGAAAACAGAGCAGAAAGGATTCAAGGGTTGAATCTAGAAACCATAGCTGTGATGTTTTCCTCGGCTACCACCCCTTTCAGCAAGATGTCCAGGAAGTGCAGCCTGATATCCCTCTGATTTCAACCCTCTCACAGATCTGGCCCAGACAAATTTCTTGTTTTCGTTATTTCATGCCTCTAGGAGAATTAAAGTGGATAGACAATGAGCAAAAGAGTTTATATATATATGTGTACATGTATATATATGTTTTATATATAGAGAGTTTATATATATACACACACACTATAGTAAATATAATATAACTAATATATAATTCTGTGGTTCCTATTCTAAACACAAGAGTCTTGTCTATTCAATAAATGATGCATAGTGTGTTATAACAGATTTGTGTGGCTTCATAAAACTTCACGTTGTATCAATACCCTTCACTTTAGATAAAAGATCTGTACATGTAATTCCCATTAGTGAACATCTGTTACTCGGTTTATTGAGGTTTAATTACTTATGTGACTCTGAGTTGCAAGCAGTTATATTAAAGGTACTTTAACGTTTAAAATATGACTTGGAGTAGAATATTTTTTTTTCCTTCAAGGGACTAATGGGGAAGATACTATTATGTCCTTCTTTTATCTCCAAGAAACTTAAGACAGGGATTGCTAAATAAAGTCACTTGAAATCATTCAGCCTTCCAAAAAGTTGAACTTCAGCTGCGTAAGGCCTTATTCTTCAAAAAGCTGTGCTCATTTTAGCATACTTAGTGTTATTCCCTTGTTTTGAAATTTAACAGTTTTTTTGATCACTTGAGAAATTAATTTAAAATATTAATCGTTGTGAGTCTTTTGGTAGAAAAGTGAATCAGAATATTTTTCTTACTAATAATTATTGTCATCTAACTTGGGTTAAGAATTAAAGCGTTAGAAACCATGCCTGTGTTATACATATGTCTGTCACTCTGCAGATGACTCATTTCTATATTTTAGCAATAAAATTATTATTTTCCCTTTTAAGGATATAAATAATCATAAATAAATTGAATTTTTCTCAAATGTAAAATTTGGACAATGAAGCACATTTCCAGAGACAGTGGATTATTCTATTTTTCTATTCAAAATACTATGTTCTGTTTTTCAACTTCACTCTAAAAGACTTACCCTGACTTTTTAACTGAAGCCTACACAGAAAAAGAACAACAAAAAATATGGATACTCTAGATATATAGAATAGCTTTAATAATCTTTACCTTAATTATAAAATGTTGCCTCAAATACTTTTGATTAGACAATTTGTGACACTTTAAATACTATAAATCTATAGAAATTCTTATTCATTTCAAATTTTATTATATATATCAATAATTTTAATGTGATTTTAATAATTTCCTTTTTAAAAATTTTTTTAAAATTTCTTTTCAGCGTAACAGAATGCATAGTTTTACACCACACCCAGTGCTCCATGCAATGCGTGCCCTCCATAATACCCACCACCAGGCTCCCCCAACCTCCCACCCCCCGCCCCTTCAAAACCCTCAGGTTGTTTTTCAGAGTCCATAGTCTCTCATGGTTCATCTCCCCACCCCCCAGTTTCCCTCAACTCCCTTCTCCTTTCCATCTCCCCAATTTCCTTTTAAAATTAAAGATATATTTCTAAAAACTAGAAAAGAGTGTTCTGATTTTATAAAGTCACCGTCATCCTCTGAAACCAGTGCTTTGAAATGTCACCATTAACACTTCCTTTTATAAGTGTTAAAATTATAATGGGCCCACACAAATAAGTGGGAGGTGCTAATGGGCATTTTATTTTTCCTAAATGCAGAATATATATTAGAAGAGAGATGCTACATGGCTTTTAAAGGCTTAGTGGTTTCTTTTTTTTTTTTTCTTTTCAGCGTAACAGAATTCATAGTTTTTGCACCATACCCAGTGCTCCATGCAATGCGTGCCCTCACCTGGTTTCCCCAACCTCCTACCCTCCGCCCCTTCAAAACCTTCAAGCTATTTTTCAGAGTCCATAGTCTCTCATGGTTTCTTTTTAACTGAATTTTACATGAATATTCAAAAAGGTAACTGTAATAAATCTCAAAGTAGAGAGATATAGAATATAAATGTTATACAAATTTAGTGACAATTATGGGCTTATTTTTATTGCATATGGATAAAAATTACTTTTGTGTAGATTATTATGGAACAGCCTATTTCTGACCCAGTTAAATGTTTGTGGACCCTAGACTCATCACATGTTCATGATATACCAGGGGAAAATCTATATACCCATTAACTTTCATTGAGAATAGCATAAAGATATAACATGAACAATAATAGCTTTAAATTGTTTTGTGATGAACTATACCATATGTTTCTATCTGGACCTCTCAGAATCCCAATCATCCAAAAGCTTGAACAGCTGCTGCCATTTTGCAGATAATTGCTGTAAGATGCATTTTGTCCTTCCCTGTGTTGATTTCTCCTTCTGTTTCTTTAAGTCCAATTGGATGTTTATTTCATTTCTTTTTCTAAATGTGTCTGCTTTCCTCCTGAGCTCACTTTGCAAACTAAATACTTTTATCCAGGAAAAATTCCTCCAGGTGTGTATCTTTCCAAGATATATGAGAATTGATGATAAAGATTTATCCTTCTACTTACTCTGTATTCTCAACAAATATTCAGTTCAGGTCTAACCTTTAAAAATGCTGCATGCCTTCCCTTCTTCTCTGAATAATGGATTGTGATTTTTCTCCAGAGTTGCTATGTAATGCAAAGCATGGAGAGTTTGTAAGCCAAGGGGGATGAGATTGTCTTTTTGTTGTTGTTGATTTTAAAAATTCAAAGAACATTTCTAAATCTGCAAAGTTTTTGTTTAAATATTAATTTAAGGGAAATAGAAACAGTTGTATTGCAAAAGAATAATTGCAATATTGAATAGTTGGTGATTATCATGAAAGCTTTTCTCTTAAATGTTTTTCACCTGTGAGTAATGTAAGTTTTAGAATTATATTTCATATAAATGTGTATAATCCTCTGATCATTTAACTGAGAAACATTTGAATATCGGGTTTTTTCTCTTTAAGTTTCTTCTTCTAATTTCTGCAGTTCTAAAAATAATAATTGGCATAGGTAATAGTATGAAACATGAATTGCTTTTTCAAACCTGTAGTATCATTAAATATATTGAGCACTGTACTTTAAAGGGATGTTTATTTTCCTTTTCTTTTTTTTTTTTTTTAAGATTATTTATTTATTTATTTGTCAGAGAGAGAGAGAGAGCGAGCACAGGCAGGCAGAGAGGCAGGCAGAGGCTGAGGGAGAAGCAGGCTCCCTGCCGAGCAAGGAGCCCGATGTGGGACTCGATCCCAGGACGCTGGGATCATGACCTGAGCCGAAGGCAGCCGCTTAACCGACTGAGCCACCCAGGCATCCCTATTTTCCTTTTCTTAAGAAAAGTCAGACTGGGTTCCATATTCATCTATAGGGTTACAGAGGTTCTTAGTTTATATTGAGCTAAGACAGTAACACCCACAAAGCCATGAAGTTGGAAGGGATGAGAACTTTCTCCTTTCTCTGGAAATAATCTCCTTGAACACAGAAAATATGGTGTTGTCTTCAATGACCTTTTAACAAGTATGCTTCTCAAGCATTTTTGGAAAAGGTTATATACACAAAATTATTTCTGTTAAAACATAGTGATCAGTTTTGTTGTAATGGCCATCCTCCCAGGAAAATTTGCCTATCTGAAATGGATATGGGTCTGGAAAGGACAAGAATGTGATCTGCTTGAAAAAAATAGTTTGCAGCTGCTTAAATCATATGGTCCAGTTAACAGGGTCTGATTTGTCTCTTTGTAGTTTATCTCGAACCAAGCAATGACAGGGTACATTTTTTTTTAATTGACATTTTTACTTTCTCTATGTTTTTCTTGATTTAGGAATAATAGTTTACAGTCATACTTACTAGAGGAGATTATTCTAATAAGGGCTGAATATTGGAGTAAATTTCGAGCTTCCTTGTGTCTACTGGTGGGTTTCACTCCATCCAAATAATATTTAGCTTTTAAAAAGTTGGTAAGTAGATTGGAAGGGAGATGAAGCATTTTTTTTTTATTCAAAGATGAAATAGTACTGCTAAACAAAACATACATTCTGAGGTTCAGAAATTGGTTGAGTATTTTTGTGTAGGAAGGATATCACAAATGTGGACTACTAGGAAAATTTTGCAATTAGCTAGATTTGGAATACTTTCTTCCATCTTACTGTGGTAAATCTTGTTAAAACCAGTGATTACCTTTGATTTTTTTCTTGTCTCATTCAAATATTTAAGACAAGACATTTTCACTTGGACTATGGATAAATCTTTCTGTTGTCGTGAAATTACATTTTAAATGACCTTTCCTGTATTTTGTTGGATTTGTCACATATTTTCTCCAAATTTCTATTAGATAATCATGCAATTATAGAAAAGTTCTGGTTTAATTTTTAAAAATATATGTCTAATATATATGGCCATGAGTTATAATTTGAATAATGTAGTGATCTCTATGATCTAATTCAAATAGATCGTGAAATGATATATGTAAATGTATTGAAATCCTCTTTTCCTTATTTTTGTGGATTCTAAAAGCACAGAATTTGATTAGCTTAATTATGATCTGTGGCTTATGATTTACTAGTATCATTAGTTCATATAGCATTCAAATTAATACTTTATTGCACTTAGTTATATCTTGTTAATATTATTGATATCATACCATATCATGTCATGTCATATCACATTATATATGCTGACCAACACAGCCTTAACATTTCCCTCAGATTGACTAAACTTAAGGTTTTTCCTGACTATAGGTCCCTGACCTCCCTGTTCTGAGAGCATTTACTTTAAAAAACTTGAGATCATAAATTCTTCTCTCTGCTCCTTTGAGATGTAAATCTTCTTACAGCCTCTTAAAGTTTTGCAACCCAAAATTGTCTTTCTCAAGGACCCAGCATTGATCCCTTTGTAATGTAAACATTAAGAAAGATAGGAACCCTATCTTCTAGACTCTTGGAAGGGGAGGAGTCTAACTTCATTAAGTACCAGTGGCAAATGCAGATGGTATAATCACATTGACTAACCTCTTAATGTACCCCGGTAGTTTCCCACTAGCTCATCCAGTTCCTGAAATACCTCTTCCCTTTTATTTCAACAGAATTGATTTCAATTCTTCTTATTGCAATAGCCTTGACTCCCAGTGTGATATCTTGAATGAAGTCTTCTTTGCCTAACTCTGTCCACTGAGATTTTTCTTTGAGAGCTCTAAGAACTAAAATCTTATCTATGTTCTCCTTGTGTGTTCCATTCACTGATATTCCATGTAGGGACTATCACAATCCTGGATTTCAGATTTCTCCTCTTCCACTTTATCTATTTTATTTTATATTTATATATATATATATAAATATAAAAATATATAAAATATATACACACATATATAGTATACATAATACATACAATACATAATATACACATGATATATACATATGTAATATACATAATACATATTAATACATATAATACATAATATATACACACATAATATATACATTATATATAACATACATATTATACATGTACATATAATATACATAATAATATATATCTAAAATATACATATATGTGTATATATATGAATATCTAAAAAAAATACATTATGTTTTAGAATGTATACAGAAGGCCTGTTGATAACAGTGTTTTATGTGCACCAAGAAAACGTATTATAGCTGTGAATATTAGTCAAAATATGAATAAATCTTAGTAAGCTATTAAATTGAAAATTGCAAGCACAGTGCCCTTTTAAGTTTTTAAAGAAAAGATAATTTTTTTAGATATTTATATTGATAATTTCTCAGTTTATTCCTCAGAATATTAAAAAATTCACACTTTTTTTTTCACTAAGTTTTATTTAGATAATTTTAGACATGAAGTTTTAAAATGTATTGATGTATTAAAGCAATTTGGAATTAAAAATCTGTTTTTTTATTTCATAGTAGACTAATTATAGATGTTTATTTTTTAATTTTTTTTTTAATTATTTATTTATTTGACAGAGACGGAGAGATAGTGAGAGCAGGAACACAAGCAGAGGGAATGGGAGAAGGAAAGCAGGCTTCCCACCAAGAAGGAAGCCTGATGCAGGGCTTGATCCCAGGATCCTGGGATCGTGACCTGAGCCAAAGGCAGAGGCTTAACAACTGAGCCACCCAGGTGCCCCTAATTATAGATGTTTAAACACAGAAATAAAAGCATATATTCACTAACGTTGGAAATATCTGGATAAGTATACAATAAAGTAGTTTCAAATTATAAAATGAACTATTTTGGCTGTGGAGGGGGAATTTTAAGGCTTTGTTTCTTAAAGTAATTTTATGTTTTCAACAAAATTGGAAGGTGGTACAGAGATTTCCCATGTACCATTTATCTCCATACGTGTATAGCTTCCTCCTCTAATATCAGTATTATTCACGAGAATGGTAAATTTTATACCGAGAATGAACCCACACTAGCACATCATAATCAACTGAAGTCCACAGTTAACCATAGAGTTTACTGTTGAGGTTATACATTCATGAATTTGGACAAATGTATAATGACATATATCCTTGTCATACAGTATTTCACTGTCCTAAAAAGCTCTGTGCTCTGCCTTTTTAACTTCTCTCCTTCTCCAACCCTGGCAATCCACTAACTTTTTAATTGTCTCCATAGTTTTGCCTTTTCCTGAATGTACTTGTAATCATGCAATATGTAGCCTTTTCAGATTGGTTATTGTCCCTTAGTAAGATGCATTTAAGGTTTCTCCATGTCTTTTCATGGCATGATAGCTCCTTTCTTTATAGTTCAGAACAATAAGCAATGTCTGAATGTATGACAGTTTACTTACCAATTCACCTACTGGAAGACATCTTAGTTGTTTCTAAGTTTTGACAATTATGACTAAAGCTGCTAAAAACATCCATGTGCAGGTTTTTGTGTGGGCACAACTTTTCAGTTCCTTTGGGTAAATACCAAAGTGTGTGATTGCTGGATCATATGGCAAGATTATGTTTTGTTGTGTAAACAACCGCCAAACCATCTTCCCCAGTGGCTATACCATTTTGCATTTGTACCAGCAAAGCTGGAGAGTTTCTGTTGTTCCACACCCTCCCTGGAACTTGATGTTCCCAGTGTTGCAGATTTTGGCTATCATAATAAGTGTGTAGTGGTAGCTCATTTTTAATTTGTATTTTCCTAATGAAAATGGTGAGGAACACCTTTCATATTCTTATTTGCATGCATATATCTTTTTTGGTGAGGCATCTATTAAAGGTTTTGGACCACTTTGGGGGAGGAAATTGGGAAGATGTTGGAGTAGGAAGACTCTAAGATCACCCTGTCTCATATTTAAAATTGATGTCACCCAGATCCATGTAAATAAACCAGAAAGTGATCTGAAGACTGACAGAACAAACTCCACAACTAAATGTAGGTAAGAAGCTGCCTCTGAGAGGTTAAGAAGGACATAAACGGTGGTGGTCAGGATCTGCCTGCAGGAATAAGGGACTGTGGGCACAGAGAAGGGAAAGAAACAGTGCCTCCTACCAGGGAACCCTCTTGGAGAGCATGAATCCCCATGAAGTCTGGCTTTGAAAACAAGAGGGGCTGGATTCTCTGAGTTTGTCTAACTGGCAGGAATTGTAGCCTGTAGCTTTAAAATTCAGCTGACTCGGCACCGGCAAGCCTTGAGGGTG
>PISX010015468.1:0-37746 GCA_004024625.1 Mellivora capensis
GGAGTATTATGCCTCCATCAGAAAGGATGAATACCCGACTTTTGTAGCAACATGGACGGGACTGGAAGAGATTATGCTGAGTGAAATAAGTCAAGCAGAGAGAGTCAATTATCATATGGTTTCACTTATTTGCGGAGCATAACAAATAACACGGAGGACATAGGGAGATGGAGAGGAGAAGGGAGTTGAGGGAAATTGGCGGGGAGATGAACCATGAGAGACTATGGACTCTGAAAAATAATCTGAGGGTTTTGAAGGGGCGGGGGGTGGGAGGTTGGGGGAGCCTGGTGGTGGGTATAGTGGAGGGCACGCATTGCATGGAGCATTGGGTGTGGTGTAAAACTATGAATTCTGTTACGCTGAAAAGAAATTAAAAAAAAAAATTAAACTCTACAAATATTTCATGTGTGGACAATTTGTATAAATCAAAATAAATCAGGAAATTAACTCAGAATGAGGTCATATATAATGAGAAAGCTTATTCATATTATTTAAATTTTTTTCTGTTTGAGATAAACCTTCTAATACTTTGTTCATGAAACACTTCTGGACCACATTTTATGACTAAGAATTTCAAAATAAATTGTTGCATTACATAAATATAAATAAAAATGAGATATCATTTTCTGTTATCTTTACCACAAAAGCCTTAGAGAAAAAAATAGGTGAAGAAAATCTCATTATATGAAGATAAGAAAAAAAGATATGCCTTTCTAAGAGGGCAAAGTTAAAAATTAAACAGTTCTAAAATCTGCAGTTTTTAAAGATGTAGATTAACAGAATAAACCTAAGATGAAAGCTGAAATGAGCAGAGACAGTGGGCTATGAATAATAGGCAAGAGGTATTGAACTATTCAGGTAATTAAGGTTCATCTATTTATTTTTTCCTAATTATATCTCAGTCTGACCTGAGGGTCTGGTCAGGTTCCCTTGACAAGCTATTAGATTTGTTTTCAGATATTCCAAGAGGCATCAGGGGTTTCTGAAAGCATCAGAGGACAATGTCAATATCAAGAACCAATAGAATCCATCATAGCTGAATTATGTCGCAAGATCCAGGAAACATGATACTGACTAGAGTGTTGAAAAAGTCAGCAAGTGGAATTAGATGCTTGGACTGAATAATCCCTAGATTTTACCCAAACATCCCAGGAGAAGATGAGCACATCCTAGGCAGAACCAGCAATCTCCTGGAGACTAATCCTGAGCCAAAGTTGTGTGAGGCAGAAATCTCAAATACATTTATCTCAGATAGAAATGAAATTAAACAGCAAGAACATAAGCCAGGGGCCAGGAAATCCCTTGTGCTTTTTTCACAACTTTGTGGATTGTGTATGGACCCATGATTTTTAAAATACTCTTACTTTTATCTCCATATATTAATTAGGGAAAAAATTAAAGCCAGTAAAAACTCACACCTACTTCAGCCACCAACCATGAGGTGCTTGACTGAGAAACTGAGTAAGTCATTTGTTGTGACTATATAGTTCCTAAGTGACAAAGTCTTGCTTGAATACTGTTGTGGGGGAAGATACCTAAAACACCTAAATCTGTTCATTTATTCAAACATTTAATCTTCATTCTTATTAACTCAACAAGTATTTTTCAAACACCTACTGTGGTGCTTGGCCCTGGAAATACAACTGGGAACAAGAAAGTAATATTCCTCCTTAAAGAAAATCTAGAGGCAGTCTGCCAAAGTAAGCAGGCAATTGAATTAAATAATGATAACTGCAATGGCAGAAGACCATCAATCCTGGACTGGGAAATCTTTCTAGAAGAGTTGACAGGGGATGTAAATCCTGTGATGTGAATGTTGGAGACCATGAGCCAAGGAAAAGGTGTTTCCATGTATGATGGGGGTTAGAGTGGGACAACGAGATTTGTCACTGGAGGTGTTGGATGCAGACTGAAGATCACATCTAATGTCCCAGACATAAAAGTGTGTGTGGCTCCTCTGTGGGAATGAAATTCTTCATTCTGGCTGCATCCCAGTTTGATATAAGTGGATAAAATTTAATCTGACATGAAAAATAAAAGCTGGATGTACGTCGCTTTTGTGGTACTTCAAGAGTTTGGACTTGTGAGATCAGTGGGAAGCTCTGGAAAGGTTTACTATGTGGGAATGTTATGATCCAATTCACATTCTAGAGTAATCACTCTGGCTGCAGCAGCATGGATTGTCCTCCAGCAGGCAAGGCTGAAGTCAGAAAGACCAGTTTGAGGGCAGTAATAACACAGTAATTATAGGACCAATGTAGGGAACGTAGTAATGTAGATGATGGTTACAGCTCAGTCACTATTACAGTGACTAAAATTGGGTGTGGATGTGGCCAACAATAAGAAATAATTACTGTAGTTTCTTCTTTCAGAGTTTAAAAGCTGCTTGGTCAATAATCAGCTATTTAATGGTCTTCTAACTGGTTTCCACATTTATCTACTCTGACCACTCCTTCCACACTGAAAACAGACTTATGTTTAAAAATTTTTTAAAAAGGAATTGTTTCCCTTTAACTATATGGTCAATTAATCTTCGACAAAGCAGAAAAGAATATTCTATGGGGAAAAGACAGTCTCTTCAACAAATGGTGTTGGGAAAACTGGAGAGCAACATGAAAAGAATGAAACTGGACCACTTTCTTATATCAAAAACAAAAATAAATTCAGAATGGATTAAAGATCTAAACGTGAGACCTGAAACCATAATAATTTTAGAAGAGAACAAAGGTAGTAACCTCTTTGACATCAGCTGTAGCAACTTCTTTCTAGGTATGTCTCCTGAGGCAAGGAAAAGAAAGGCAAAAATAAGCTATTGGCACTTCATCAAAATAAAAAGCTTCTGCATAGCAAAAGAAAGAATCAACAAAACTGAAAGGCAACCTATCGAATGGGAGAAAATATTGGCAAATGGCATAGCTCATAAAAGGTTAACACCCAAAATACATAAAGAACTTATAAAATTCAAAAGATAAAAAATGTATAAAACTCAACACCTAAAAAATGAATAATCCAATTTAAAAATGGACAGAAGACAGGAATAGACATTTTTCCAAAGAAGATATCCAGATGGCCAACAGACACATAAAAAGATGCTCAACATTACTTATCATCAGGGAAATACAAATCAAAAGTACAGTGAGATGTCACCTCACACCAGCCAGAATTACTAAAATTAACACAGGAAACATCAGGTGTTGGTGAGGATGTGGAGAAACAGGAACGCTCTTACACTGCTGGTGGAGACGCAAACCAGTACAGTTACTGTGGAAACAGTATGGAGGTGCCCCAAAAAGTTAAAAAATAGAACTACCCTACAATCCTACAACAGCAAAACTAGCTATTTACCCAAATTATGCAAAAATACTAATTCAAAGTGATACATGCTCCTTGATGTTTATAGCAACTTATTAATAATAGCCAAAATATGATGAGAACACAAATGTCTATCAAATGATGAATGGATAAAGGTGTGGTATCTATATACAGTGGAATATTACTCAGCCATGAGAGAAATGAAATCTTGTCATTTGCAATGATGTGGATAAAGTTAGAGAATATTATGCTAAGCAAAATAAGTCAGAGAAAGACAATGCCATATAATTTCAATCATATGTGGAAATTAAGAAGTTAAAAAAAAGGAACATATGAAAAAAGAGAAAAGAGAGAGAGATGTGACCCAGGAAACAGACTCTAAACTACAGAGAACAAACTGAGGGTTACTGGAAGGGAGGTGGGAAAGGGGATGGGTCAGGTGAGTGACAGGTTAAGAAGGACACTAGTAGTGATGAGCACTAGGTGTTATATGTAAGTGATAAATCACTAAATTCTATAATTGAAATTAATACTACACTGTCTGTTAACCAACTGGAATTTAAATAAAAACTTGAGGGGAAAAAACTGATGAAGTAAATTGAAGATGACACAAACAAAAACATATTAGATGCTCACAAATTAGAAGAACCAATATTGTTAAAATGACCATACTATCCAAAGCAATCTACAGATTTAATGCAATTCCTATCAGAATACCAATGACATTTTTCAAAGAACTAGAATAAATAATACTAAAATTTGTATAGAACTACAAAAGACTCCAAATAGCCAAAGCAATCTTGAGAAAGAAGAAATGGAGTTATCTCAATCCCAGATTTCATAATATACTACAAAGCTGTAGTAATCAAACAGTATGGAACTAGCACAAAAATAGAATGAAATGGAACAGAGAGTTCAAACATAAACCCACTCTTATATAGTTAATTCATCTATGACAAAGGAGGCAAGAATATCCAATGAATAAAAAGACAGTCTCTTCAACAAATGGCAAATGGTGCTGGGAAAATTGGACAGCTACATGCAAAAGAATGAAAGTGGACCACTTTCTTATACCACATACAAAAATAAACTCAAAATGGACTAAAGATCTAAATGTGAGACCTGGGGCGCCTGGGTTGCTCAGTGGGTTAAAGCCTCTGCTTTCGGCTCAGGTCATGATCCCAAAGTCCTGGGATCAAGCCCCTCATCGGGCTCTCTGCTCCGCGGGGAGCCTGCTTCCTCCTCTCTCTGCCTGCCTCTCTGCCTACTTGTGATCTTTGTCTGTCAAATAAATAAATAAAATCCTTAAAAAAAAAAAAAGTGAGACCTGAAACCACAAAACTCCTAGAAGAAACCACGGGCAGTAATTTCTTTGACAGTGGCAGCAGAAATATTTTTCTAGGTATGTCTTCTCAGACAAGGGAAACAAAAGCAAAAATAAACTATTGGAACAACACCAAAAACAAACCAAAAAATGAAAAAAAAAACACTTTTGTACAGTGAAGGAAAATATCAGCAAATGACAAGGCAACATACTGCATAGGAGAAGAGACTTGTAAATTATACATTCAATAAAGGGCTAATAGCCAAAATATATAAAGAACTTAAACAACTCAACACACACACGCATACACACACACTCACACCAGACAGATACATAGATACATAGACAAAACAGGCAGAGGACTGTTTAAATATGATTTAAAAGATAAGCAAAGGAGCTCAACATTTTCCCAAAGACAACATACAAATGCTCTACAGACACATGAAAATATGCTCAACATCACTAATTATCAGGGAAATGTAAGTTAAAACCACAATGAGATATCACCTGACAACTGTCAGAATGTCTAGAATCAAAAAGACAAGAAATACTTGAACAAAAGACAAGAAATAAAAGACAAGAAACAAGGGTTAGCCAGGATGTGGAGAGAAAGGAACCCTCATGCACTGTTGATGGGAATGAAAATTGGTGTAGCCACTCTGGAAAACAATATGGAAGTTCCTCAAAAAATTAAAAATAGAATTACCACATGATCCAGTAATTCTACTGCTGGAAACTCAAAGAAAACAAAAACACTAACTCAAAAACATATGCACTCATATGTTTATTGCATCATTACTTATAAGAGCCAAGATATGGAAGCAACCCAAGTGTCCATCCATAGATGAATGGATAAAGATGTTAGATACACACACACACAAAGACACAAACACAGGAATACTACTTAGCCATAAAAAAAGAATAGGATTTTGCCATTTAAACAACATGGATGGACCTAGAGGGTATAATGCTATGTGAAGTAAGTCAGACAGAGAAAGACAAATACCACATGATTTAATTCATATGTGGAATTTAGGAAATAAATATACAAGGGGAAAAAGAGAGATTAATAAAAAAGGCTCAGACTCAGAACAAAATGGTGCTTGCCAGAGGGGAGGTGGTGTGAGATGGGAGAAACAGATAAAGGAGATTAAGAAAAAATAATAGTAATGATAAAGCATAATTTTTTTAAATTTAAATTTAATTAGCCAACATATAGTACATCATTAGTCTAGATATAGTGCTCGATGATTCATCAGCTGCATATAACACCCAGTGCTCATCACATCTTGTGTCCTCCTTAATGCCCATCACCCAGTTACCCCACCCTCACCCACCCACCTCCCTTTCTGCAACTCTCAGTTTGTTTCCCAGAGTCAACAGTCTCTAATGGTTTGTCTCCCTCTTTGTTTCTTCCCATTCAGTCTTCCCTCCCTTCCCCTATGATCCTCTGTACTATATCTTATATTCCACATATGAGTGAAACCGTATGATATTTGTCTTTCTCTGATTGACTTATTTCACTTAGCATAATCCCCTCCATTCCATCCACATCAGTTGTAAATTGTAGGTATTCATCCTTCCTGATGATGAGTAATATTCCATTGTATATATAAACCACATCTTCTTTATCCATTCATCTGTTGAAGGACATCTCAACTCCTTCCACAGTTTGGCTGTTGTGGACATTGCTGTTATGAACTTTGGGGTGCAGTTGCCCCTTCATTTCACTACATCTGCATCTTTGGGGTAAACAGCCAGTTGTACAATTGCTGGGTCATAAGGTAAGAATAAAGCATAATTTCTAATTAATTGGGTAATAATTCACTAGGATAATATTATATTTCTGGGGGCACCTGGGTGGTTCAGTGGGTTAAAGCCTCTGCCTTTGGCTGAGGTAATGATCCCAGGATCCTAGGATCGAGCCCCGCATCGGGCTCCCTGCTCAGCAGGGAGGCTGCTTCCCCTTTTCTCTCTCTGCCTGCCTCTCTGCCAACTTGTGATATCTGTCAAATAAATAAATAAAATCTTTTAAAAAATATATTATATTTCTGAACATGTATATACCTAACATCATTGCCAACATGTAGAAGTGTTTATATATAGTATAAATACATATTGTATATAAACCTATATATATTACATAACACAAATATAATTTATATTTTCTACATATTGCAAATATATAATATAAAAATGTATATACATACAGAGGTATATGAAGTTACATATACATAAGGCTTGAGTTAAGATACATATATAGAATACTTAATGTAAGAACTCATAAGCAAACAATCTTTAAAAACATGCCTGAAATATGTATAAATTATAATATGACCCCTTTGAACAGAGCAGTTATTACCATGGTTATACCAGAAGTCAGGGGCAGGCAAGAAAAAGAGGGCATCAGTGAACAGAGAAGACCCTGTGCCAAGCATCCTGGGGGTTGAGGAAGTGAGGGGGTGGGAGGAGGGGACAGTAAACTAGAAGAAAGGAGGATGAGCTACACTCCTTCTATTTGTTAGAATTTGGTTACTTGTTTAGAATTAACATTAATATAAATATAAGAAAATGAAATGTATAAACTGTCAAAGAACTATATTATTATTAGCAAAGTTAGTTTACTTTGAAGTGAGTTGCAGAAATAATGAGGAAATTTGTATTAACACTGTGTGGTTATTTCCTGTTCTGAATACCTCCTGAGGAACAATATACAAACACACCAAGGCATCTCAGTGTGTTTCTTTTTTTTTTTTTAATTTATTTATTTATTTGACAGAGATCACAAGTAGGCAGAGAGGCAGGCAGAGAGAGGGAGGGGGAAGCAGGTTCCCTTCGGAGCAGAGAGCCCGATGCGGGGCTCGATTCCAGGACCCTGAGATCAGGACCTGAGCCGAAGGCAGAGGCCCAACCCACTGAGCCACCCAGGCGCCTCTCAGTGTGTTTCTTAAAGTTTATAACTGTAGTTGAGAAAAAAACAAAACAAAACAAAAAACCAGCAATAAGTTGTCATTCTAAAATAGCATATTTGAATGTTTCTAATAATTCTCTGAATTGATTTGCAATGTCACAGAATTTTTATTGCTAATGTACCTTTGTAAATGTAATCACATGTACATTATTGAATAGTCATGTAACACAGCCTAAACGACCCAGATACATTCAACTTATTACCTGTCCCTGTTAGAACACACGCATGGTTCCTACCCACCCTTTAAAAATCCTTAACGATTTATCAACAAATAGAAAAATATGGAACAAATCAAGATAATCATCTAAATCATCTAGTAAAAAAACTCACTTTTTTACCTGGTATACTGAGTGGATTAATAAAATATCATTAACTTCTATAACTTGTGATGATTTGGGAAAACTGTGTTGAAGTTTGCCTTTGCAGAGCCAATTAGGTAAATGAGCCTTTCCACAAATTACTACTGTAAATAAGTGAATTGTGGCCTGCATGAGTTAAGAGCAGATAATTGTTCTCATATATTTATAGACCCAATTGGGAAAGAATAATTTTATAGATTTAAGGAATATACTATCATGAAAATATATTAATTTATTGCTTATATAAATATTATTACATATTATAATGCATTATTAAAAGAAAATTACATTTACTAAGAAATAACACATTCAATTGCCGTATCTTTACTACTTTATTCTATTTGAATGTACTAGTATTATACAGAATCTAATGAAATGTCAGGGCCCTGAAAATAAATGGTAGTCATTACTGCTCATCTTTTAATTTTCAAGGTCAGAGATTCATTGTCAAATTGGTAACCTAATAAACATAAATTAATTTCTCTAATTTAATTAATTTAAATAATTGCTTTATGGGTAGAACTAACCAGTATGTACAAGCAAAGTTGAATTTCACATGACTATGCATGAAGTTCGAAATCCTGATTTCTACTCTCACCCTCCTTTGTCACCCTTCCATGCACCTGTCCATCTTTCATCTACCTACCTCTTACTGAGCTATCTGCATAGCTCTAGCTCCCAAACTATAAATCATTTCTATCATTAGTCCCATTCAACCAAGAGAAAACTCTAGCAAAGATGTTAAGTAATTTGATTAATGGAACACAGCAAATAGTAGGAAAGCTGAGAGTGGAGCTCAAAAATGTACACCTTCAAATCCACTGTCTCAGTCACTGTACTGGACTGCAACCACAGGCTCTCTGACCTAGAAGTCCCCAAACCATTACCCAATGTGCTGGCAAACTTCTACCCCCCATTCTTCCTCAGCTTGTACCACACACCTTGAGGTCCATCGCTTACATCAGCCTTCTGAGTTTTACAAATTCTTCCTATCTTCTTAAAACGAGATAACATTCACTGTCTTTTCAATTCTTCTTGATATCAATCTTCTTGTATGATTCTCAACCATTGGATCTATTCCCCTGCTGTGTCATTTGTCATTATCTGCCTTCTCTCTCTTTTTTTTTTTTTGATAAGTACTCTCTCCCCAACTACCTGTGAGCTCTTTGATAAGAACCAACTTGCTATTTTTTAAATCCACCAAGATTTGTTATAGTTTGCTGAAGAACTGAAAACAAAGAACAAGCTATCCATTTTCTTCAGTTTAAAGACAAATTTTCACTGTATATGTATTTTTCAAGATTATTAAAACTTTCTTTTCCTAATAATTTTTCACCAAAAATGTATTTACATCTACATTATAAGTACTTCCATAACTTAAGCAGAAAATTATATAGTACATAGATCAAAATACAAATATCTTTAATAAAGTCTAGGCCTGGGAAACAGAGGAGAAGAATTGACACATACACTGTGATAACTGGCAAAATAGAGCAGAGGTAGGGTTATGTTTTCAAAGAGGTCTAGAAGGTATCCAGAGGGCAAATAGGAAAGAGAGATCTAGATTTGACTCTCAGGTCCCAGGATGCCAGGTTTAGACTATCATGAGTGGGGGATGGGAGGTAGACACACCTTTACTGTCATGGGTGAAGAATGAGTGCATTGAAACAGAAAAGACTCAGTGGGAATGAGTTGATTTGGGGAGAAGAATAATTTTAGGTTAAACTTGCTTTATCTTTCTATCCAAGTCTGAGGCAACTGGACATAAGTTTCTCAAAAATAAGAGCTATATGGAACTGAACAAAATGGATAAATATAAATGCTATAACGTTAAGAACATTGTTTAAAAAAATCAAGAACTTCCATTTCCATTATGGGAAGCCCACACATGGTACTAGCAAGCATGGAAATGAAACCCATTTGTTTTAGTGGGAAAACATGATTCATGACAAAGGTAGGAAGATCATTACCAGGAATTATGAAAGAGTCATAACTTTGAGAACAAAATATCCCACTATTGGGCCACAGAATGGAAACATAGAGCTTGGCAGTGACATAATGGAAGAAATGGATGCCCACAGGTTACAGAGACTAATATCAAAACCTGCTAAAGAGATCTTATCAGAAACCTAGCTCCCTGCCAGAAAATGGGAGAAGCTATGAGAAGTTGGCATCCCAGTTGTTCTGCTTGGCACAACTAGAACAAAGAGCTGAAGAGTATGTCTGCAATTATTATTCTTGTATCTTCTTCATGACTCTTCTGGCTCATGTAAAAGCACGTGCTACACAGCATAAAATAAACATTAAAAGTGAAAGATTACGACGTCGATATTAAGTTATTAATTTTTAAAGTATTCTTTCCATGATTAAAAAACAAACTGTTGGCCAATCTAAGCCACAAATCTCGTTAAAACAAAATCAGCAGGAGAGTTCTCTGTTGTGCTGTAACTTTTGAGAACTTCACCCATAAACTCCCAGCCCAACAGTCCTTTGAAAACATGCCTCTCCACAGGAATGCCCCGCTGTGTCCATGTGATGAGCTGACATTGACCAAGAGTCACTATCTTTTCAGTCTGGGCCTGAATTTGTTATATCATCTCTTCTCTTACCCCTTCCTGGACCCCACAGATTCATGGTCACCTCCCAAACAGCCTTAAAAAAAGATAGCTCCACAAAAAAAAAGAAAAAGTAATACTACCTATTTATTTTTCTAGAGCTCATCTCATTGGGCAGGGAGAGCCAAAAATTTCATTGTGTGTGAATGTTGTGCCCAAGTGCTAGCAAGCAGGTCTAATGTGATTCTAAAGATCTTAAAGCGCACGTATCAGTCTTCAAATGAGCTGATTCATTTCCCATTGCACGCTAGCATCCATCCATCTCCTGTGTACCTGTTCGGTTAATTATTTCTCCCTGTTACACTATAAATTCCACAAGGTAATCCTGCAGCATCTTCTTTGTAAAATAAATCATTATCTTTTGTCAAAGGAGTGTGTAATTGCAACAGAATAAAAGTTCAAAACTGCTTACAATTGGCTTTTTACATTTGACGTCTGCAGAAGAGAATAATTGCCTAAAGACAATGTATAACCTTGATTTAAATGACTTATTACGCACACTTTGCATCTATGACTGAAAATGATCTTCAGTCAAAGCAGGTTCCCCCTGCTGACAAATGATTTTGTTTAGGTTGAAAACAGTATACATTCATAATCCACTTGTCTGTTTTATAACTTTGTGTATCCCGCATGCACTCCCTTTCATCCCGTTGCCCTACTTGGTAATCCAAGAGATCGTTTGTCATCTATGTTAACTTTTTCAAATAAGTCTGAGGAAAATAAAGAAGTAAATCATAGAAATAGGACAGAGAAAATGGAGGTAAGAGTAGTGTTTATGTTCTTTCCCTCCCTCTACATGTACGTACCATTAGTGCTAATAGTGACAGCCACATAGAAGGAGAGGCAACAGCATAAGCTGCTACCAAATGTCACTTCATGTCCTGGAGACCATCAGATGACATAATCCAATGGAGAGAACTCCGGTTTGCCTCCATTTCTTTCTCTTTTTTTTTTTTTTAAGATTTTATTTATTTATTTGACAGACTGAGATCACAAATAGGCAGAGAGGCAGGCAGAGAGAAAGGGGGAAACAGGCTCCCTGCTGAGCAGAGAGCCTGATTTGGGGCTCGATTCCAAGACCCTGAGATCATGACCTGAGCTGAAGGCAGAGGCTTAACCCACTGAGCCACCCAGGCACCCCCAAAGATTTGCTTTTTTTAAGGTAATCATTTACCACCTGCCTATATCAGGGGATCAATGTGTCTAAGCATTTCTTTATTCTTAAGGCTACAATGCCTCCGTTTCTTTCATAACAGGCAATAATATTTCTCAGACTTTTAAAGGTTTTGTAGGGCATTTTGGGGAGTGACAAGCAATCTGAAGGAGTAGCTTCTTCGATTCTCCTATCTTAAGTGTTGTCATGATCAAAATGAACTGGAAACCAAATAGAATGTTGGCAGAGAAATGTCTTACTCCTCTTAAATGAGAACACCATCAAGACAGGAAAAGAAAATGCTCATGAGAGAGAGGACAGACCAAAAAGTCTTCAAAATATTTGAGAACACCTATCGTGCTTTGTGATATTACTAGCTGCCTTTCTTTTAGTAAAATGCAGACTCCAACCGTCATTAAGTTGTAAATGTAAATGTAAAGCTTTGCAGATGGTGGTCAATATTAATAGATGCTTATTGCTATCAAGCTGTTGGAAAGTCCAAAGTAAAAATTGCTCAGTGATGGGATATAAGTAGAGAGGAAGGTTCCAAATGGTTTGAAAACTTTGACATATGGAGAAGAAAAGCTAAAGAACTAAGGATCAGAAAGAGAGGGCAAAAGCAGCTGGTCCACAGGCAGTGCATGTGGGCCCTTTTGGAGGAAAGATGTACT
Source organism: Mellivora capensis (assembly GCA_004024625.1). Classification (NCBI taxonomy): domain Eukaryota; kingdom Metazoa; phylum Chordata; class Mammalia; order Carnivora; family Mustelidae; genus Mellivora; species Mellivora capensis. The sequence goes on from PISX010015468.1 coordinate 12,406, forward strand.
GATATTAAGATCAGCTGAGCTTTCCAGCGTTGGAGGAAGTGGCTGTGCCTCATCAGAGCATCCTTGCCAGATCAGAGGTTTTTAAACAGGACTCAGTGATGCCTGGCTATCTCCACAGGGTTCTGTAAGGTCTGTATGAGAGGGTTTTAAGAAATGTATTGCTTTAAAAAATAGGTAACACAAGCATACTCTGGGTGATTTAACCATTTTATCTTAAAATGAACTACAATGAGGTACTTCAAAGCTGGGATTTCAATGTCATTGGCTACAACTGGATCCAAATGTCTGTTCATCATTCATTTATTCCATCACACACACACACACACACACACACACACACACACATATATGTAGGTGTATATACATGTACACACACAGAGTCTCTGCTATATGCCAGACACTAATTAAAGACTGAGCATACTGGAGAAACAGACAAAATTTTTGTTTCCATAGACCTTCTGTCTCCCATGATAATATATGGGATAGACCAAATCCTGTCCAGAGAATTAAACAGGGCGGTGTGATTTAAAAAAAAAAAAGAAAAAAAAAAAACAGGCCTGAGTACTGACTTCTGATAAGGAGTTCTGCAAACTCTTCTATTAGGAGATGTTATTTAAAACAAAACATGCATAATGAAAAGGAGAACACCAAATAATAAAAAAAGAGTTAAGAGAAACCCAAGCGGATGAGTTAGTGGGAAGACCAACACCAACAGAGAGGAACCAAGAAAGCACACAATGGCTAACTTGGTGAGCGCGTGTGGATATTACATCAGTGAACATAGCTCTGACTCCTGAGTGGATAATGTATTATGGCGAGGTTAACAAAGATTCCATTGGGGGGCTTATAGGAATCCATTGAAGAAAGAAATACAGCTTATACTATGATACGAATAGTAGCTAGGGAAGAAGTACATGGATTCATGCGGTGAATGGGCCAAATGAGAGGACAAAGCAGTAGAGGAAGAGCAAGGAGTCCCTGGCAATTTTCTGATCACAGGAAAGACAACCTCCTATTTTCTGAGTGATACAGACTCAGAGGTAAGCAGTTTGATGGACGAAGGCGTACTGGGAATAAAGAGTAATGGTTTGGGCACTTAAATTTTGAATTGCTTATTAGTCATCTAAGCGGAAAATTCAGATAGGCAACGAAAAAAGGGTCCCAAGTCTCAGGGAGAAGATTCAGGGCAAATCAATGACAGGAGAAAAGTGATAATGCTCTGTGGATGTTTTAGAACTGTTGAAAAGATTGAGAGATGCTCTTAGAAGAGTAAATGATCCACTTTATGATGATATTGCCAATGTCCAATGTAAAGTGAAGGGTACAGTGTCATCCTTTTAAATAGCTTACTCAGAGTCAAATATAAAAAGCCCCAAATCAAAAAGGTCACACTGGGATAATTTCTTATGCGATTTTATAATTTACACAACTTTGCATTTATAATCTAAATGTTATACAGTATAATAAACATACAATTAATTTTTTTTTCAAGAAAATTTCAGTCAATACCTTTTAAAATCATGCCTTTTGACATTTTAGTACCCATTTATACAGATTCACTTTAATTGGTCAAATCCCACTTCCAAATTTCTTAGTATAATTAGGAACCTTCTGTACTACAACTTACCTATATATTCCTTTCTTATTGAAAATTTACATTTCTTTTCCAAATTTGGCTATTTTGAAAGAATGTGTTAGGTATTCTTGACATTTAAATAAATGACTAGTTTTGGGTAAAATGCTACAAGAAAGACTGACCTCCTGTTATTAGATACTTTTTGTTATATGATTGTTTTGTATCAAAATATCATTCATTCCCCTACTCATCTCCCCTTTCTACAAGAAAAACAACAACAACAGTACTTTGCCAGTTACTTTACATTTAAACAGTGTCTTGCAACTTAAAAATGGATTTATAGTGATCTTACTTAAATAAATTCTTTGTACTCTTTTCCTTTTTCAATGTAAAATATGGTTTTATTAGCTCTTAAATAAAAATGTTTGAAATGTAATTTACTTTTAAGAGTTGAATGCTTTGAACAAGTCATAGTGTATTATATTCTTATTCATAGAATACAGGGGAAAATGAAAAAGACATTTTTGCTACTATTTTTAAAGTGTGATTTAAAAAAATCACATATACAGATGAATCTGGGAAAATAAATATTTTAAGTTTAAAAAGATGACATTATTTATGCATTTTCTCTGATGATGCTAAAGATGATTTAATGATAGCTTCCAGCAGGAAAAAAATCCCTTTTATTAAACTACATATTTCTCTGATTAATATTAAGCTCTGGTTTTCTAACCTGTTCTTGCCAATCACCTGCCAGCCTCACTGAGTATGTCTTCTTGGCGGAATGTTGTTCTGTAAGTTGGTGGACAGTGTTGCCCTCTGCCCTTACCATTGTCCTGTCACTTCCAGTTTCCATAGAGAATGACTTTTATAAGATATTTATCACATCACCTTATTCATCTGCTTTAAATTTTCCAGGGTTTTTTTTTTCCATTTTATTTAGTATCCAACTCTTTTCCAGGCCTATAGGTCTTATACATTTTGTCCCTGCATCCTTCCCTATCCCATCTCCTACCAGCCTTCTCCCAGTTTTACTAAAGTTCTGGGCACACTGGCTCTCTTTCTGTTAGTTGAAAATAAATAGACTGGCTCCTGCCTTGAACTTGCTTTCCCTTCTGCTTAAAACACTTGACTTATTATTTAAGTTTCCATTTAACTGTCATCTCTCCAGAGACATGGTCCCTGACCACCATATCCAAAGTCAATCCATTAGCTTCCATTTTTTTTAAAATCATATCTATCCTTATTTCCAGTTTTGATCCGTACTCATGACTACCTAAAATTATTTTTTAAATTTTATATTTCTACTTGAAATAATTATTTATTGACTTGTGCATTGTCAAAACATATTTTCTTATAACTGGTACCCAAAATGGTATGTGTCACACAGAAGAGAATCAGGAAATATTGATTAAATGAATTGTTGACAGCTTGAGAGACATTAAAAAATTTTAAATCTAGTAAATGTAGTAAAATGAGCTTCGGTCATCTTCAGCTCACAAAGGCTAATGAAATTCTTATGTGACACCCTTTTTTTAAAACCACCATTAAAATGCTTATTTATTGCTATATTGATTTACTGCTATGAGGTAGATGACATTTTCTGATCGCCTAGTTATTAAGAAAATTGTGGAGTAATTGTAAGAAAGGAGGTGAGAACTTGCATGCGTCTAAAAATCCATTACATTCTGGAACTTTGAGTTTATCAACTAGACATAGTTCATTAAATAGAGGCAACTACTCTACAAGCTGCACACATCTCCTCCTGGTCTCCATCCTTTAAGATCCCTTGGGATGGTTTGGCATGTGTCAATGCCTTGAGCAAAAGCAAAACAAATTTTTCTCCTCCTCCAAGAGGAAGCAAACTACACTAGAGAGCTCTGCTTGGGAATGAAGCATGCCTCTGAAGTCAATGTTACTTCTTTATACAGACAAAGAATTTGGGTTCAGAGGAGCCAATAACGCTTCTAAGGTTCAAGAGTGTGATTGTGAGAATTCAGCTCTTTTGAAATTTTTTTTCTTACCGTGCCAGGTTTTGAAACACCTCTTCGGGATCTTTTCTGGGATGTTCTACAGACAAATCCAAATGAACATGGCTAAAAACAAATTCATTGTCAGTGTTCCTCTTCATATTTTCTTTATTTCAGAAAAGGAAACTTATTTACCTAGTGAGTTATTCCCCACTTAAATATGCAACAGCTATCAAATTCTATGTATCCTTCTTCCTAAATATCCCGTTTCTGCATAATCTTGCCTATATATGACCAGCCTTCATTTCCTTCATCACAAACATAGCTACTTCTTTCTTACCAGATTCCAACACAGAATTAGAAATGTTGTACCCTCCAAATTCTACTCTCATGACCAAAACTGACCTTGCTAAGGAAAATGTTAATATTCATTCTTCTTCCTCAAAATACCACTATAAATTTCCATTGATCTCTAGAATAAATTCCAAATTACCTTGGCTTATTTTTTTTAAAGTCCTTCATTTTTGGGGATCAACCTCTGTGTTAAATACCACACAACCATCATTGCCTCCAGGCATGTTGCATCACACAGCAACATCTCTTTCTCATATATTTAATATCCTTCCTAGTCTCCATTCTTTCACACTTGTTGCCCTCTCAATCTAGATATCCCATCTTCCTGACCAAGTTCTCATCTTCTTTCAGTTTCCAACTCAAATGTCCCATCTTCAGGGCATGCTCCCTAAACCTCTCCATTTGAATTAGAGATCTCCTTTCTAGCCCTCTTCACCTTTCGGTACCTATTCCTCAGCATTTACAGTCTGTACTAAAATAAACCAGTTGATTGAAGTATGCACTCTTGAATGCAGAGAGTAGTTCCCTTTCAGCTGAATGTCCCAGGATCCCAAAAACTGAGCACAATGCCTGGTATAGAGGCATGTGTTAACATCTGAACACATGTTGCTTGAAGGCATAAATTTTAAAATTATGAAAAAATTGTACTTTTCCAAAATTCACAATTTTGCCTGGTATCAGCCTTAGTAGGCATCTAAGAAAAGTAAAGCCGCTGGATGAGCTAATCACTCTATTTCTGCTAAATTCAGATATCTTTGCAGTTACTTCCTGGTTTAAATTCAATTGGCATGTGGGTGGTCTATCTGCTGCTTCATGTTGGTTCCTGCTGTGCTCTTCCTTAGAAATGAACGTTCCTAAGCTTCATGTCTGCATCAACACAGAATCTCTGGGATGTTTGAAGGTGTCATGAGGTTGCCTAGACCAACAACAAAGAAGCTCAAATCATCCATTTTGACAGGTATGGTGTCAATGATAATTTATTGCCTCTCTGTAATTATGCTGTGACAAATTTTATGGAAGTACTGAAATGTTAGTAATCCAGAACAGCTCCACGATGATCTCTGAGATTGAATATGTTTTCCTGGTGACAAGAAACCCAGGGAGAAGAGAGTAAAACTACTATTTCAATGAAGTTGAGGGGTAGGGGTATTCAGATTTATAATATAATAAATGGGCTGCAAGTTTAAAAAAAAAAAGGAAGAGTATAATAAAATTGGTTGTTATAAAACAGAACCATAGTGAAAGATTTGCTAATGGTTTTATGATTCTGAGGTTCTGTACCAAGGGCTTTCTTTTCACACAGAGAGTGTTTTACTCAAAATAAATAAAAGTGTGGCTATTCATGCAAGAGGAGAAAAAAGCAAATAACATATTTATATAATTGAACTAATTGAAAGTTCTTAGGAAAGGGTAAGGGGAGCAAAGTTTATAATCTCTTAATGTGTTTCTTTCTTCAGTTCAAGACCCAGAGAGATTAATGTGATAATTTTAGCCAATTATATGAACATGTCCTAAACTTTCCTCACCTTTACAATTCTTCTTTGCTATTCTTAACTCACCAAATTTTCCTTCCTTCTAAATACCATATGAAGACCATTAAATCGCACTATTAATATACCTTAGCAAATCTTTTATTTTAGTGAACACAGAGTTAGAAATAAAGATTATCCACAACACATTAAAAAGGGCATAATGAGTTCTATAATTAAAGAGTTTCAAAAAAAACCAGTAAAAATATTTTCATTCTGATTATAAAATATCAGCTACAACTCCATAGCCTTCTGCCCGACAATTTATATTTGAATAAAGTGGAAAGTCAGAGTAATTCTGAAAGCCAATAAAAAAGAAATTCCAATTACCTAATTTTCTCAGAATCTTTCAACTTTACTGCCATTGTTAAATTTAAACTTATATCATCTTTTATATATACAAATACAGTGTAATATCTCACATCCAGTACAAAAATATATATCATGTTAAAAACACCTTTTGACATAGCAATATTTTCTCATTTAGTTACCTGATTAGCTCAATGATGGATATTGAATAGCAATTGATAAATGAATTTTCGGGAAGACTCAAAGAAAATCGAGCTAGCAAATAGACATTTCAGTCTCGATTCTGGAATGGTTTCCTCCCTCAAATCACATCTGATCATTTTACTTTATTGTGGGTTTTAGAAAACTTGTTTCCTATGGAGACATCTTAGATAGATCTGGTGCTTCTTATATCTTTTTCTTTAAAGATTTTACTTATTTATTTGATGGGGAGAGAGGGATCACAAGTGGGCAGAGAGACAGGCAGAGAGAGAGGGGGAAGCCGGCTCCCTGCTGAGCAGAGAGCCCGATGTGTAGCTCAATCCCAGGACCCTGAGATCATGACCTAAGCCAAAGGCAGAGGCGTAACCCACTGAGCCACCCAGGTGCCCCTGGTGCTTCTTATATCTTGAAAATAAGGATATCACTTTCACACATTCTTTTCTGTCACATAGCCCAACATCAAAACATGATTTGGTTATGAAAATAATGTAAATTGTACATGAGAAATAGGAAAAGATGAAGGAAAACAGGCCTCAGATTAAAGGAGAAATGTATTATTACTAGTTAGCCAACTCATGATGAAATGTGAAAGGACAGAGAATGGAACAGCAAAGATGAGGGATATCTACCCAAGATAAATTTCATTAAGGACCCTACACCTTATGCTGGGTAATGAATTCCATTTTCCTCAATTATGCATCTTTTCTAAGCCTCCTCCATAATGCAATTTTTATTTAACAGATACTAAGAAGATCTCTGGCATTTATCATGGGATAAATTTATTTGCTGTCCCTCCTAAGCTATAACCCAAAGGGAAAAGCAAGAATCAATTACTAAACACTATAGAAGAAACAGCAATTTTGTTCATACTTCTTTCTTTTTTATCTCTTCACTTACTCATAAGTGAAGAAACCAGTGAGAAATGAAGTCAGTTGTTTCTGTGACAATGTGTCTTTAAAAGCCAAAGACCTGAGCATACAATGGTGAGTCAGAAAAACCTTTCCAGAAATGCCTGGTCATGCCCAGAGACTATTTAGCTGTTCTTGCTTTTCTCATTAAAACTTTCAAGGTGAACAAATATGTGCTCCTAAAATATCACCATTTTAAATCCTGTTTGTTTGGAACATTTCACAGTCAGCCCATTGATACCATCTTAACGGATACAAAGCTGGAACTTTTCCCATATGAGTCTAATGACTTTTTCCTTGAATACTCTACCTCATTCAGTTCCGCCTTTCTAGACAGCATAACACACTGAGTGTTGATTTATACGAGGATACAGGCTGTTCTTGCCTTTTCTTTGTCCAGATTGTATGAAGGTCACAGTGAACAACAACTTCATGTACTTGTGCAATATTACAGAAGCCCAGGGCTTTGCTCGGCATCAGGTTATTATATGGAGATTTGAATCCTGACTCTTTAGCTGCTTGATTTATTTTTTTGCCTTTCTCTAAATTAAAAATACTACTGGTGCTTATATATTTCACTGTGTGTTTTCATCAGGTTTTCAAGTTTTATTTGCCTTTTCACATTGCCCTTCCCATGATATCAAGAGGAATTTAAGTTTCAGTGGCTTTCTTATCATAGCAAATAAATACCACTTTTATATGAAACAGAGTTCTGGTTCCTTGTCCATCAGTTTTACTCCTGCCCCTCTCTTTAAGAAACACGGAAGTTTGGGATTGTAAGGGAACTAAAAATCATCAACCTCAGGCCCAATTAATGCTTGGACATCCAGAGTTCTGCTCAAACGTGTCCTGTTTAAAAGAGCTAAACTCCTCACTAAGCAACACATGCCATTTCCCAAAGGCTCTTATTGTGGAAAAACTCCACCCTTTTATCAAAACTAAAACTGTTACATTCACCCACTGGGTTTTTTTTAATACATTTTGAGCAGTAGAGAACTTTCTAAATCTATATGCCCAAGATATTCCTTGAAGACAGTTCCTACATGTCTTTCTTTTCCCTGCTCCAAACATTTCCTCACATTCACCACAAGATCATCAAGCAGCCCTCCCAGTGGGACACACTTCCTGATTTGCTCTAGCTTGTCAGCCATCCTAACACACAAGATCAGCAAGTGGCACTGCTATATGTAGAGTAGAACACAATTGTACCATCTCTTTCATCCTATCATTATACTGTTATCAGTACACAGTAAGCTTAAAATTACTTTTTTTTTGAAAGCCATATTATGTTGTAATTACTTGGCAATTAAAATCACTAAAGTCAACTTGCCCAACTTTTGTCTTATAGAATCTAAGTAGGGTTTTGTACCCGGACTAGAGCAGTACAGCTATTTTTATTAATTTTCACTCATTAGATTTGACCTGATCTTTCCCAGAGACTCCCACCAAAGTGCCCATCAAGGCACAGTGGGAGCTTGAGAAAGACAGCTAAATCGAACTGCGGTGTGGACCGAGAGGACTTTACAAAGAAGCACCCTGGGAAGAAACCTAGCTTTCACTTGCCAAGGGAAAATCTGAGAAAGGAATGAAATGAAAGGAGAAAGAAAATGTTTCCCCAGACTTTAGATTAGAGAATGTGTGTTCATTTGCATATGGCAGAAGTAGATCACTATAATATATGATGCTACGATTTAATTAACCATGTGTTAATTATTGTATAATTGAATAAAAAATTACATCCTGGTCCTCATAATAGAGATATTTATCAGTTGGCAGTACAATTATTAAATATAAATTTGAAATATTTAGTCATAGAGTTTGTTATTTCTATCTGTGGAGTGGAAGATATCCCAGGGAAGGCAAGTTACATAATATATGTAGCATTTAGATAACACTGCCCATATGCAAGTTTAGGTCTTTATGTATGCCTAATTACAAAAAACAAAATAGCATGACAATCCTGTAAATAAAAGAAAGCAAATATTCTATTTGTGTGAGAGGCAGGACAAGTGGGCAGGAGTCCAATTATTTTCCTGAAAAAAATTAAGGAAATTTGATTTAAGAACAATTCTTTGAGCAATATACCATTGAATGTACCAGCCATTGTTCTAGTCCCTAGGCAAACAGAACAGACTAGCTCCTCAGAGGAGAGACCCAGAAAATTTAAATAGTTGGCTGACATTGAAAGTTAGAGGAAAAAATAAATCAGGGAATTTGGACCAATAAATCCAGATAAACAGGATATTCAGTTATCAAATATGATCATAAAATAGGAATGAGAAGAAAAACTTGGGTATTATTTGAAAGAGATGATAGAGCAAGTCAAGAAAATATTAGGAGCAATAGAGCTTATGAGGAGCTGCCAGTTCTGAAGCTATTTGGAAGGTAAAACATGTATTAGTACAAATTACACTGGAAAGCTTTTCAGAAAGAAAATAAAGCCCATGCAGGTCTTTACTCCCTTAATCTTATCCCACGGTAAATCCAAAGAATCAATATATGAAAGAGTAAGAACTCAAAAAATATTACAGAGTCAGAATTCAGCTGTATTTTTCTTATCAGTGAAATGCTCTTTGATCAAACTAAGAGAAAATAGTTTTGTCTCTACTCTTCTTGCATGCATTATTTATAATATGCTAAATACCATCCTGGTGTTATAATTAGGTGATGGGTTAAATGAAACCAACCCCCAAATCTCAAATAACATAAAAAGAAAGGGGAAAAGCAACTTAATGCTTACAAAATTACATACATGATCCGAAAATGTAAAATTTCAGTCTTGATCTTCTAGGGGAATCATAATGATTAAAAACAAACCCTGCCTTTTATTTTTTACTTTCCTCCTGTTTTGGTGTAATGAAACAGGTCTATGGGAAGTAGGGGAACACTATTGCTTTTTACTGACTTGTTGACTGACATGATAAGCTTTATTTATAGGCTAAAATTAAGAAAAAAGAAAGAAGAGGTAAACTGAAAAACAATGAAATCAAGTTCTGTGTTCCCGGATGTTATAAACATATAGCCTGTGGTAGACAACCTTCTCAAGTGGCTCCCGGTGATCTTCAGGACTCGGTAGTATGCACGCTCTTGGGCAACCACTTCACCTTGAATTCGAGCTGACGCTAGTGACCTGCTTATAATAAATGGAATATGGCAGAACTGATGCAATGTGATGTCTATGATTAGGTTACAAAAGACTGTGGCTTCCATCTTGTTAGCATTCTCTCTTAACGATGCTCTTCCTTGTCCTCTCACTGTTGCTATGGTGTAAGATACTGTATGGCAAAGCCCACATCATAGGAAATGAGGCAGGCATCTAGCCAGTAGCACATGAGAAATTGAGGCCTCAGCCCAAAAGCCGTGAAAGACTGAATTCTCCAATGCCCACTGATTGACTAAGATCATTCACAGAAAAGCCTCGAGGTGACTATATCCTTATATTTCCAGAACCAGAGGACCCAGCTAAAAAGCATGTGGATTCCTGACCCAGTAATCTGCAAAATAACTGTGAGATAATGAACATGTATATTTTAAGATGCTAAGTTTCAAGTTACTTTTATGCAGTGATAGACAACAAATACACACTTACTTTAGCGCATGGGTATATTTAGGAGAACTGGCAATACTACTGTGAGCAAATATTTTTAAGTAGATTGTCTATAAATTTAGTGTCCTGGTTTTAGATTCTGTTCTTGAGAGATAATGGTCAACTGTAAAGGTTGTAACTGTGAGGATAAACTTTTGGGAATAATAAACCCAAGTATATTGAGTTGTGGTAATTGTTCAGCCTTAACAAAAACTCAATAACTGAAATATCAGTCGCAGTTTTCCATTTTACTTTCCATTTTACCTGTAACTATGTAGTAAGTATGGCAAGTATGAGTTTATTGTGATTTTGTACTGTTAATATATTTCACAATCTCAAGACTCTTTAAAGTCAGAGAAGTATGTTAAACTTCCTTGAATTTGAGGGATGGATAGAAGTCTTTCCATTTAATAATTATTTTCCATTTCCCCCTGCTTTCAATAGTAAACTGCTAAAATTTAACTGGTCATTTGCTTGAATTCTCTTGAAGAGTATCATTTTAAGAGACTATAACTTTATTTATGATAGCTGAAATATCTTTTCTGTATTATATCTAAAGATAGCCAAGGGATATATCATAAGGGAAATTTAACCTATGTATTGAGTAAACATATTAATAACATACCCTGTAAGGAGCCTGGACCATCCTTATTTGTACCCATGTCAGGATAATAAAGATGAATTTCTCTGAAGGATTTGCTTTCTATCCTCAGTGAAATATTCCTTCTTTATATACAATTCCCTCAAAGAGTAAGTTCATGTATTAGTTTAAAATAGAATGCTATTCTCAATACAACTAGCCAGCACCCATTAACAGTGGGAAATGGGATAACTAACTGGTTACTTCCCATGCTTATTTTTCAAAGTCTTTCATAAAACATTCATTCAGTTGAACTTCATTCTCTGACATTAGCCCTTCCAGCTACAGTTCTCAAAATGTAGAAGCCTTTATGCTGCAGATCATAGATTATTTAGAAAATTGGTACGGCCACTTGTCAGCAATGTGATCTTAGGGGAGTTAACTGATACTTCTGAACTTTAATTTTCTTATCTCTAAAACGGGGGTCATAAACTATAGCACATATGGTTTAATTTTTTTCATAATCATGCAAGATAAGAAAAATAAGATTTAAACTCAAATTTTAACTTAAAGGGATGAAAAGTATTGTATACTGTGTCACACTAAAGTGTAGTAGGAATGGAGATGTGAATATAGTCTCTCAAACTTACACACTCTTCATTTGAAAAAAGAGATTATTATAATTAGTCTGCATTAGAGTCAGTAGTAAAATAAAGATTATAAAATGTATCTTCGCTAATATGTTATTAAAACACAACATAGAAATAAAACTAATAATATTAAGGAATGTAAGTTCGTGTCCCCTACAAATGGAAAGTTAACAGTAAGTAGTCCAAATACGTTGAAGCAAAATAGCATCTGTGTTCCTTATATTCATGCCTTTACATTTAATCTCAAAAGAAATCACTTGAATTAGACTTGCAATTTCCTCATGGAACTCACTAAACCCTTAGCCCTGAGTTAGCTCTTGCCATACACTCTACAGAGAAGTTTTCTCTGCATTTTATCACCCTTTATTTGGGATAAAAAGACCAAGCAAGCATATTCAAAACATAGTTTTTCTTGAGTGAACAAGGAAGAGAGACCTCTGAGATTCTTGTATTCTGCTTTTTAGATCATCAAGAATAGGTATACATGATTCAAGATTGAATTTGCTTAAGAATAGTAGCTAAGTAAAAATGACTTCAATATGAATAAATCAAGGGTCAGTTTCTGGCATTGTAGGTTCATTGGAAATATTAAACTCATCACTTACTGTAGATAGTTTGTGTAAACTAGTTCCTTCCAGATTGCCCATTTAGTCTTCTTAATAATATTTTCTAAAAAAGAAAAATGTGTATTTTCTCAATAGGAAGTCCATAAAAATAAAAAATTAGGGAAAAAAAAGAGATATCTTAGGTAAGATATTTTGCCTTCAAATATTTAATTTTATTTTTTATGTATATATAAGAAACTTATGGTTAGAGCTGCCAGAGTCAAGGAATTTCTATCTCACTCTCTTCTCTGAAATCTATCCAAACTACAAAATGCATGAAACTCAAATAGGAATTTTCTATCTTCAATAAAAGCGTGAAAAGCCAACTCAACTTCAAACCCTAATCTATAAATAAGCTGCCAAGAACAGTGATTGGGATCAATTAGTGGCATGAAGCCTAGACTTGATCTCTCTGTGTCTGTGTCTGCATCTATATCTGCATTTGCATCTCTAAATGTTAATATACATGAAACCAGATAGTCCAGACCTAAGAAGTCTATGGCCTAAACAGCTGATGATGAATTACGGATCTGAGATCATAAGCTGAAGGAGATGGGTGGCTTATGGGAACCATGTGGGCCGTATTCCACACTGCAGAGTGACAGAGAGTGGGGCCAAACGAGGAACTGATAAATATTCACAAGTACAAGTCTATAAATGGGAGGGAGTGAAGGGGACAATCTGTCACAGCAGCCAATCATGATCCACTAAAGAATCTTGTAAAAATACAAGATGATCAAAAACAAAAGTTTGTGAGAGGATGACTCCATCTGGCCTATGTTTTCTTCCTTTTCACCCCAAATACTCGGAGCACTGAGTGGATCATGGTTTATACATGTGCTCAGCATGGATGGGGTAAGAAAAAGCTCAGAGAAATATTTCCTTCCCATGTTATTTTTCAGGAAAGAGCTGATCCTGACAGAACAGACCTCACTTAAAAATGAATCAGAATCAGAAGAAATCTGCACCCAAAGTGGATAAAGATAACATAATATAAAATGTACAAAGTAATACAACAAAGGGAGAGCAAACAAAAGATGCTATTTGAATCAGTGAGAAAATTTTTTTAAAAATCCATGTAAATATTTTCAAAGAAACATTTTAAAACATGGCCCTAGATAAAACATCCAAGAGAAAAAAATTAAAAATTAATAAGACAGGAGTTAAAAAGTAAGCTAAGGCAAGGCAAGGCAACATAATAAAAAAAAAGAAGAATAAAAAATGGAAGTAAATATCATCTCACTAACTGCAAGAATTATAACAGATATAACCAAAAACATAAGCATGGGAAAAAGAGTTGAGAAAGGTGAGCCAAATCAAAATGGATTCATAGATCCAGTGGGAAGCCAGGACCTTTTACATGCCTTGGCCTTGAGGAAGACCCCTGGGACAGCATAGGTTCTGACAAAGTTTCAAGCATGGCTGAGAAGGAGATTGCAAACAATACTGCAAGGTCGAAGCTCTAAGTGAAAGGCTGATATAGTGGGACTAAAGAATGCTACATCCAAAAACTAAATTATATAGAGTTCTTAATTTCCTACAGAGCTGATAGGATTTTCTCATGTTTCCCAAGCTGTTGGGCAAGGGAGAACCTTCAACTTCTACCAGTTAGTTTTCTCATCATCTCTTGTGATAGATGAAGATTTTTCATTTTTACAGTTTTAAACATTTCCTGTTCTTCCCTCCATCATGTTCGCTCCTCTCAAGATGCTGTTTTGCTCTATGACAGAGCTTGCCGTATACTTTCATGAAGATCAGGAATAATTAATATGTTACTGTCATGCTGCTTCCAAAATTGAGATAGAAAATGGGAGGAGAAAAGGTTTTTGCAGTATGGTCTCTTCCAAGAGTCTTCAAAAGTCTGCTAGGCAAAAAGTCCTCCTTTGGTTTTGGTTTTCTCATAAACCAAGCTAACCTGGTTTCTCCCTCTGATATTTTAGTTCAGAAAAGGGAGGTTAGCACATATTGACCCCCCCACCCCCCCCACCCCCCGCCAATTCCATTCCTTTTCACACATTCTCTCTGGGCAGAAGAGCTGGGCTTTCCATTATCTCTATATGACATCATGAGTTATTCAGGCCTATAGTAAAGTAGCATGCCCTTGTTTGGTAGGACTGATTTTTGACTGGTATATCAGTTTTGGTACTGTTTTTCTTTGATGAAGAGCCACCTGTGAAACAAAATTGAAAAATGACCTCTTTTTGTAGGAGGGATTTTCCAATCTTGGGGCTATAAAACTTACAGCTAACTTTGAAGGTATAATAAGGCTAGAAGGATACATGAAGAAGAAAAACTGGGTTAATACCACCCAAATAAAACAATATAACCAAAATATTTTCTGTTACTCCAACAGAAAACTTTTTTTAATGTAAGTTTGTATGCTGAGTGTAGTATTGCTAGACACAATCATTATAACTCACAATCTTAGCATTCCACCAAAATGTTATGATTTTGAAAGTGAACAGATAAAGAACTTTGGGAAATGCCATATTAAATTTCCATGGAAGCAGAGACATCCTGGGGCTGTGTGCACACCAGTAACAATAAAACATGTCTAGCTATTGCAAAAAGGAAAAGAAAAAAATATATATCACAGTTACACTAAGTGGTCTAAGTGGCAACAAAAGAAACACCTAGCAATGCATGAGGTTTAACTGAAGGTGGGAGGTGAAGAGGTGAGGGGCATCCAAAACTATTATGGATTCTTCTCTTCTTCCCCTTTTTCAAATAGTATCAGGCAAGACAATGGGAGAGGAAAAAGGAAGAGGCTGAGACATAGTTGAGTGCAAGGAGGTCATTTCTATCTGCAGCTGAGAAATTTGGTTCTGAACACAAAGTATGTTTATTTCAAAGACCAGAGAAATTTAGACATGTCTAATGGCCTGGGTCAGTGCTTATTTGTATATAGAGCTTGTTTATGGGAGGATCTATCTGCCTCCTTGGACAGAACTCCTTTTGAAGGGGAAGAGAATCAAACTCATAGGCTATGCCCCACTACAATGCTCAAGGTATGTAGGACTCTCTGTATTTGCTAATTACAAAGAGAAACTCCAAGGGCCTTTGCCAAGTGATAGACTAATTCTGGAGGGAGTTTGGGTGGCTGGCAAAGAGAGACTATGAGAACCAAAGGAAGAATCAATGTCTTTCCAGTTCTGCAGAGAATACTGAGTGCATAGCTCCAGAGAAATGGCCACACACCAGGAGAAGAGCAGTATCCGAGAGTTGTATCTAGGAGCAACTAAGTTTCTTACCAGGAAGGTGGGGTTGGGAAGTCAAGTGACCTAATTGTGAGCAATGGAGGAAATGTCTGAATGCCTCACCCAGCTTTTCTGGGAGCACATTTAACGACGGCAGGCTTTAGGTTGACAGGGGACAGTGGTCCATTTGTTTGTGGACACAACTGAGAAACCACATATGGACCCCAAAAGATATGTAGAAGAGATAGAAAGGGAACCAAAAGCACTGATAGGCTGATGCAAAAATCCACAAAATAAGTTGCACAAATCGTAATGCATCCCTATTTGTACACCAAGATTAATGTGTCCCAGGAGCATGGGCTAAAAAATCCTACGGATCTTCTATTTGTTAGAATTTTATATATAGCACAACACCATGTGCATAAAGAGATTGTATATGTATATGTTTGTCTATGCATAAAATATCTCTGGAAAAAGATACAAGTAGCTGATAACAGGGGCTGCCTCTAAGGAACTGGGAAGTGGTGTGCAAAGGGGAAGTTAACTTATTTTTAACTTTTTACATGAATATAACTTTTAACATTTTTATCATGCACATATTTCTTATTTGTAAAGCCCCATCCAATCTAATTATAAACAGAACAAAACAAGTCTTAGTGTTTTTAAAACTCATTTTTTCAGCAGATAAAACATCCAAATTATAATGCCAATAAATGAGAACAGCCAATTCCTCAATTTTTTAGTAAAGGGGCCAGTATGTGGGTAAATCTATTGTTTCAGAATAGACAAAAATGTGATTGTAAAGATTCCAAAAGTTTTATCGGCCAAAATCCATTTTTCCCATTAGTCTTCAGGAATAACTATTAAAAAAAAGATTTGATCTGATTATGAGATAATTTCTTAATGCCTCATTTTTCTTTTGTTCTACCTGCCAGGAAACTCATATGGACAGTGCTAAATTATGTTCCTGACAGTTATTTTCCATCTCCTTTCTACTACTTCTTATCTGTATTTATCTTTGTACAGCTATTTTACATAGTGGTTTTTATTAACAACCCCAAATGTGTTTTGACAGTAGGGACTGCTTCAAGTTAGATAACCAAAACCAAAAAACAAAACAAAACAAAACAAAAATAGTAATAATAAAAACCAAGTAAAATAATGAATTGAATAACCAGTACTGAGAAAATATAGTCAAGAACTCTCAGGTAAAATTGTATATGTTGAACTTTCTAGAGTAGAGAAGGGGAATGCATATTAATTCTCTTTTTTAAAAAAATATATATACTCATCTAGAATCCAACTTCAGTCATTAGAGAAATCTTACTGTGAAAGGCATTATTGATCCATCTTTCTGGGAAGGATAAATAACAGGTCTATCTAGAACACATATTCAGATCCGGGTTACCTTAGAAGTTTGCTTACCTGGGAAGGTATAAATTATTAGCTTTTAAGAATTCTTGAGAGACAATGAACCAAACTCAATAGCCCAGCAGCGTGAGAGAATAGGAAGCTCATATTGGAGCTTCCAGTGTCCAATCTACTTGGTCTTAGGTGATCTTATGTGGTTCTCAGATGAGGGTTCTTCTGCTCCCCCTTTTCCTCCAGGGACATTTGGTTATTCTAGATACATTTTGGGTTATCGCAACTGGGGCAGATGTTGACATTGACAATTGATTGGGTAGAAGTGAGGATTGTTACTAGTCAACTTATAAGTCACAGGACAATTTCCCACAACAAAGGATGATCTGCTCCAAAATCCCAGTAGTACCCAGACTGAGAAATTCTTATCTAAATATATTGCTCTCTTGGGTTTTGCTCCCTCTCTTGAGGCATGGCCAGACAATGGGGCACATCTTCTTCTCATTGCTCCACTTTATAATTCAGAGAAAGTTGTGGGTCAAGAATTGAAAGGGGAAGAAAAAAAAAAAAGAATGGAAAGGATTCATTTACTTTCCATGCTCCTGGCCACAATGTCACTGTTGTCTATACTCAGGGATATTTTCACAGTCTGAGGAGAAGGCATTGAAATGAGAAGAAGAAAAAAAAAAGTGTTTTGTTTTGCTTTGTTTTGTTTAATATTTCATCCCTCTGGATTCGTCCTCTGAGGCAAGGAGTGCACAGCAAATCATTCAGTTGAATAGGGGTATAGCTGGAGCAAAATGCAGGGAGATAAAGACATGATCAATAAATATTGTTAACAAAATGTTATATTACCCCTCCTATATTATAGAAATGCTAAAACCATTGAGTGAGAGAAAGTATGGAGCATCTGATTTCATCTGGCATATAAAGAGGCAAAAATGTAAAAATAGAATAAATGTAGGACAAAGGTATTAGCCTGGAGGCAGGCTGAGGTGATCCTGAAGTGGTTGGATAGAAAATCTGGATAATTAAACCCATGGATTTTTGTAAATTAAAGTTTTGCTTTAGGTGTTTTCTCCTTATTCTGATGACTTTATTTTTTTTTTTAATTAAGGAAAGGGTAGTTTTGAAAGTAATTATTTTTCCTGCTTTGTACTTTCCTAGAGATAAATATGGAACTTTGTGAGGAATAATAAAGAAGTAGATATATGGGCCTGGCCAATTCTCATATTTGTTAAAGCATTCTCTAAATAATTACACATTAGAAATATACATTATCTGCTTCCAAAGACCAGGTAAAAATAGATATGAAACAGAATATGATAGATAAATATTTAAGAGCACTTCAACATTTGTTTTTCCATATAATATACATCTTCTCACCGGTGATGATAATCGTTTAGTGCTATTTCTTAGAAAATGAAGTTCGCTGATGTAATAAATGATAGATTCTTGAAGAGCAGCAGAATATGCCATTCCAAAATATGCCTTTTTGACATAGGGACTATTTTAAGCTGATTATTTTAAGAAACAGCAGGAGCAAAAGAAGCTCTGAAAACAATAAAAGTTACCCTTCTGTAAAGGAAATCTGTGTTTGTAAAATTATCTCCCTCTGTACCAGATAGAGAAGGACAACTCTAAGTCACAAGAAACTCTAGTCAACAGAAAAGGTTACTGACTTAAATTTGCATAACAAATCTTATGCTTGCTACTTGCTATCCTTGCTACTCCTAGTAACTCTCTCAACTGGCCTTCCCTTTCCCACCCCACTTCACCCCACCCCCACAGAAGCATCTTTTTTTTCCATTTGCGTTTAACTAAAGATGGTATTTAAGCCAGTGATTTAGGCCTCCCAAAGGGTTACTCATTTCCCCCTGGATATTTCGCATCTATAACAAGGTATATATGTTAATAAATTTCTGAGGTGTTTTTTTTTATTAATCTTTTATAAGGAGTCTTAGCTAAAAAGTCAGAAGAGAAGGAAAGTCATTTTTCCTCCCCTACACTCTAAACCACAACAATAAGAAAACAGCACACTGCTTGATTTTAACATTTCCTCCTCCTACGGAAGACTTTTTATAGTAAGAAAATATATTCTAGATACTGGTACAAAGAGAGATGGTCATTAATGTAAAAAGACAAAGGAAAGAAGGGTTTATGGTGTTTATAAATATCTGATTGTAACTTCCTTTATCTCAATTACACAGATACTAGGTTGGCAAAATGTGCTAATCTGTTGATCTGGAACCACTGGCTTCCCAGAAAACCATGACTAACTACTCAACTATGTATTCAAGTTCTTCCTCTTCTATGTCCTAATCCCTCCCCGCCCCCCACAGAAAGGGGGTGAGGGGGCTTGATTTCTTTTAAGAGAGAACTTTCAAGGCAACTGTGTAGAAGTAAGTTTCCTATCCCTATGTATTTTTTTTTTCTGACACCACAGAATGAGAACATAATATGGGAACATAATAAAAATATAATCTCAATTTTCATTTTCTTTGGGAGCAGTGTTTTACTCCTGCTCTTTGAAATGGATTCTTCTAAATGCCCTTTTAACCCTTTGATTACTTTCTACTACTACTAGTTTCTGAGAGATGCGTCCTAAACTCTCATCCCTTTTTAACCACCATACTTCTTCTAGAAGAGCCTAACACCCATTAACATCCAAATGTGCACAACTTTTAAATTAGATCTCAATTTCATTAAGATGTGTATTTCCAACTACAAAGTTTCTGATACTTGTGTTTGCAATTCATCAGGTTACCTCGAGATGGTGGTGAGGCTGTTAGTTTGTATAGATTGTAGGTAGAGTATATTTTTCCCTCTCCATAATGAAATGTGTCAGCGATTTTTTTTTAAGTTAAAGATTTTACTTATCTACTTATTGGAGAGAGAGGGAGAGAGAAAGAAAGAACGGGAGCAGGGTGAGGAGCTGAGGGACTCCCCACTGAGCAGGGAGCCTGATGCAGGCTTGATCCCAGGACCCTGGGATCAGGACCTGAGCCGAAGGCAGACACTCAACTGTCTGAGCCACCCAGGTACCCCAAAATGTGTCAGCAATTTAAAAAGGATTCAGGAAATATATTTTTTTATAATTCTAATAGCAAAATCATATTTGGTTTCTATAAGAAGTCATAAAAGAAACATTATAGGAAAAAGACTATAGAAATTCAACAATGTAGGAACCTAAAAACGCATACCCCTTAGAGTTCACTGATAGTAGAAAGAAATGTCTATTACTTAGTGACTTTAAAGGTAAGTAATAGACATTTCTTTCTATATCAGTGAACTTAGTGACTTGCAAGAAACTTTAGGTATTGAATTCAACATAAAGCTGGAAGCATAAGGTTTATCTAGCTCTTAAACTTGCAGTTTAGTCTTCCTACAGACTTACTTTCACCTTTATATTGAAAAGAAAAAAACCACCTTTGTGTTATTTTTGCGTGCCAATTCTACATACCACAGATCTAACAGAATCACGATGAATCGATTTGCTCCATAAAGAACTCTAAGATAGCGTGCCTGGGTGGCTCAGTGGGTTAAGCCACTGCCTTTGGCTCAGGTCATGATCTCAGGGTCCTGGGATCAAGTCCCGCAACGGGTTCTATGCTCAGCGGGGAGCCTGCTTCCTTCTCTTTCTCTCTCCCTGCCCCTCTGCCTACTTGTGATCTCTCTCTCTCTCTGTCAAATAAATAAATAAATAAATAAATAAATATCTTAAAAAAAAAGAACTCTAAGATATTGTTAGTAAGGAGAATCCAACAGACCCAGATGGAACTGATTCTGATCCCCATGCTTTTGGCTACGTCTTTCCTCCTGCTAGAAGAATTTAGGTTTGTAGTACTGAGACACATGACATAATGATAAAACTAAAATCTGAAATCAGAAAACCTAGTTTTTCTCCAGAGCCGGAGAAACATTGTTCCCAGTCTGCCACATACACCATGAGATCTGATACTAGGCCTGCCTCATTTACTAGTGACTTTTCACAGTACTATGACCCCATCCCTAGCACCTAGTACAGTAAATAATAGTGAGTCTGTGCTTACAAATACCACTGACTAAATGATTAAACTTCACAAAATTTACTTGTCATCCTTATGCCACAGTTTCTTCATCTGTAAAAAGGGGAAAAACATCATTGGACTCAAGAGACTTAATATGAGGATCAAAGGAGATAATGCATGTTTTTATGGCTTGGATTTTTGTTTGTTTGTTTGTTTTTCAGAGAGAGAGCATGCATACGAGCCAGTGGCGGGGGTGGGGGGCAGGGCAGAGGGAGAGAGGGTTTCTTTAAGGAGGCTCCATGCCCAGCGCAGAGCCTGACGTGGGGCTCAATCTCACAACACTGAGATCTCGGCCTAAGCTGAAATCAAGAGTCAGATGCTTAACCAACTGAGCCACCTAGGCGCCCCATGTTTTCATGGTTTTTAAACTCTTGAGTGTTATGCCAAATTAGTTAAAGTTATTCTTACTACTTATTAAAGCAGCTAGATTCAACAACATCATCATGCTAGAACTAAAAGCTTTGTAACTATTTACACTTTTTCTGTCCTCCATCCTCCTCTGGCATATACCCAGCCTGAATAAATTCAGCCACCAGGGAATATGTCTGCATCTGCAAACAAATAAAATCAAACAACTCAGCTGATGAGTGTCCTGGTTTCTAACCATATCTAGTATATCACATAGGATAGGCTAGGTCAGACTTCAATAAGAAACAGCCACAACACTTTATATAGCTTAAAGCAAAGGCATGCTACTTCTTCACACTACAGTTCATGGTGCTAGGCTAGGGGTTCTCCTCAATGACAAACCTGTGACCCAGCATGACAATGTAGCCACTGTTTGGATTATTTGTTAATTGTTGTGACAGAGAAAAAGAGTTCTGGAAGATTTTCCACTGGCAATTAAATCTTTCTTCCATCAATAACACTGGGCTCTTCTGTTAATCAATTCCTTGGCTGGAAATAGTTCCATGGGGGATAGAAGATGAAAGCTGTCCATAAGCTCAGAGGCTGAAGAGCTGGAAATACAAGATGAATGTTAATGGCCGCAACACTTGGACCCTCAAAGAGTCCCCCAAATCCTACCTGTCTCAATCTTTTCCTTTTACTTTTTTGCAACAGCCATTTACAACCTTCTTCTTTCTTCAAATTTCCTATTAATCACCTTGAAGTCTCTAAAGATGTTCTCTCCACCTACTTCATTGAGAAATGGAAGCTATCAGCCCCTCTTGGGGGACTAAGTTCTGTGAGGACAGGGATACATAATGGCCTTCCTTGCAGTTACATCCTTTCTGCTTAACATAGTGACGGCATATAAAAGTTGTCAAGTAACTATTACACAAATCTTTCCCTATAAATATCAGGTCTTTCCTACTGATATCTGTAGTAAGCTAAAAAGTAGCCCTGATATAGCATCTGGAATTTGTGTTACCACATAGGAGGGCAAAAAAGAATGTTTGCAGATGTGACTAAATTAAAGATCTTGAGTTGGAATTGTTATTCTGGGTTATCTGGCTGGGCACTAAATGCAATATATGCATCTTTACAATAAGAAGAGAAAGCGAGTTTTGACATGGAAAAGATTATGTGAAAATGGAGTAGGGACAGATCTGAAGAACCTGGTCTTGAATATTGGTGTATGGTAGCCAGGAACCAAGGACTGGCAACAGCCTCCAGAAGCAAAAAGAGGCAAGGGATGGATTGTTCCCTAGGCCCTCTGGAATCATTATGGCCATTTTGACACCTTGATTTTGGCCCAGTGATGCCTTGGCTTCTGGAAATGAGAAGAAATGTCACTGAGTTTGTGCTCATTTGTCATGAGAACCTAATACATATTAGATTTATGTAGGATGTATATTTTCTAGAATGTGTGCACTGGGCAAAACATATTCCTATATTTGAAAGGGCTTCATATTAATATAGAAACTAAAAAATTAGTTGTGATTTTTATTGACATGGATTTGCTACATTTCATGAAGTTACAGTACATGCAGTACAGTTTTACTGCCTTGAAATGAGTGGCTTTAGGGTGGGGTTTTCAAAATATCGAAATTATACTCAGCACATAGTTGACTGTCTCCCAGATTTGGATAGTTTAAAATATATTCATTACAATAGCTATAGTTTGTGGAGGTAAAATTGCATATGGTTCAATTTTAGTAGTCATGGTAGCAATGAGGCTTACCGAAATTACTTGTTTATTGGGTTTGCTGCCATCTCTTCATTCTTTTCTTCTCTTTTTACACATTTAATAATGTGCTATATTTATTTTGCTTCTCCAGCAGTTCCTAATTCACTTTTCTTCAAAATATCCAAAATCTAATAGCCCTTACTTACATATATTGGCATTGCTACAATAGAAATTCAATCTCTTGAAAATATAAGGAATGAATATAACTCTACAGAAATCTTTGAATGGTTCTTTACAAGTATAGAACATATCTATTCCAGATATGAAACCAAATGAGGCTTTCACATGACAATGACAAACTATAATCTTTTTTTTTTTTTAAGATTTTATTTATTTGAGGAGAGAGAGGCAAGACTGAAATGACATCAGGTCGCAGGAGTTCAGCTAGATAGCTATCAAACCATTCTGAACACCTACAAACTCAACAGCAGAGCAAATAGAAGAAGGGCAGCAATTCTAGGAACAGAAAATCGACCACTTTCTGAAAGGTAGGATGTGCGGAGAAGTGAATCCAAAGAGATGGGAAGATAGACTGTGTGGGGGAGGGGCCAGCTCCTGGCAAGCGGCGGAGCAGTGGAGCATGAAATAGGAACTTTTAAGTGTCTGCTCCACTGAGAACATCGCTCCAGAGGCTAAGCAGGGGTGGAGCCCTCGCAGATACACTGTAGTCTCTGGACCCGTGGGGTCACTGAAAGATGGGGGGTGTCTGAGTGTGGCAGAGCTCCCAGGTATCAGAATAGGAAAGCCAACTACAGAGATGGAGCTCTCAGCTCAGGATTACCTTATACCGTGATCTGTGGCACAGGTGGACCACTGCTCTTTGAGCACGGACCCCACAAGGGGCAGATCCAGGGAAACTCGCCTTCCTTCTCTGGAGGCAGGAATTTGCTGGGTTTGGAGTCTCCAAATGGGGCTGTGCATCAGAGTCAGAGACAGAAATGCTCATTCACAGGCCAGGTGGGCCCAGAGTGCAGCCAGAGACCAGGGAGGCAGGAATGATTGACCCCTTATCTCTGAGAGCACAGTGAGGAGTAGGGCCCCGAGCTCTCAGCTCCTCTGGGCTAGAGCTTGGGAGACCGCCATTTTCATTCCCATCCTCCCGAGCTCTACGGAAAGCATTCAGGGAACAAAAACTCCTGAGAGTGAACCCGAACTCAAACAGATTTCTTAGCCTGGCCCCTGGCAAGGGCAGTGCAATTCCACCTTGGGCAAAGACATTTGAGAATCATGCAACAGGCCTCTCCCCTAGGAGATCAGCAAGAACACCCAGCCAAGACCAAGATCACAGATCAAGGAGAACACCAGGACTCCAGAGATAGGGGAAAGCAATTCATGGAATTCATGGCTTTCTCCTCATGATCCTTTAATCTTGCCAAGTTAAAGTAAATTTTTTAATTTTATTTTTTTCTTATTCTAATTTTTACCTTTTCCTCTCTCCTCTTTTAATGTTTTTTAACTAGTTTATCTTAACAATACTTTTCTTAAAAAAAAAAAAAAACCAACTTTTTAAACCTTCATTATTGTAGTCACATTTTATCCTTCATTGTATTTAACCTTATTTTGTTTATACATATAGGGTGTTTTGTTTTTTTTTTCTAAAAAATTTAGGGATACAGGGCGCCTGAGTGGCTCAGAGGGTTAAAGCCTCTGCCTTCAGCTCAGGTCATGATCCCAGCGTCCTGGGATTGAGCCCCGCATTGGGCTCTCTGCTCAGCAGGGAGCCTGCTTCCTCCTCTCTCTCTGCCTGCCTCTCTGCCTACTTGTGATCTCTCTCTCTGTGTCAAATAAATAAATAAATAATCTTAAAAAAAAAAAAAAACATGTGTGCAATTTTTGGGGCGCCTGGGTGGCTCAGTGGGTTAAGCCTCTGCCTTTGGCTCAGGGTCCTGGGATCGAGCCCCACATCAGGCTCTCTGCTCAGTGGAGAGCCTGCTTCCCCCTCTCTCTCTGCCTGCCTCTCTGCCTATTTGTGATCTCTGTCTGTCAAATAAATAAAAAATATTTTTAAAAAATTTTGGGATACAATTTCTTCTAATAGATCAAGATATACCCTAAATCTAGCACAGGGCTTTGTTCCAGTCTCCAGCCTGGGCACTTTCTCTCTCCCCCTTCTTTTTCTTCCTTTTTCTAACCAACTTATCAATTCCTTTTTTAGATTTTTTTCTTTATCTTTACACTCATATTCCATCCCTTCATTGTGTTTACCCTTATTTTTGTATATATATAAGTTTTTCTTTCTTTAAAATTTTGGGAGGTAGTTTCTTCTAAGAGACCAAAACACCCAAAAACAAGTGGGTGGCTCTGTTCTATTCA
>PISX010015468.1:37846-49585 GCA_004024625.1 Mellivora capensis
AATAAGAGGCAGTACCAACGTCTAGGGACCTAATCAATAGAGACATTGGTAATATGTCATATCTAGAGTTCAGAATGACGATTCTCAAGGTGCTAGCTGGGCTCGAAAAAGGCATAGAGGATATTAGAGAAACCCTGTCCAGAGAAATAAAATCCCTTTCTGTAGAAATAAAAGAACTAAAATCTAACCAAGCTGACATCTAAAAAGGAATTAATGAGGTACAATCAAGAATGGAGGCTCCTTACTGTTAGGATACATGAGGCAGAAGAGAGAACTAGTGATATAGAAGACCAAACGATGGGGAATAAAGAAGCTGAGCAAAAGAGAGACAAACAACTACTGGACTATGAGGTGAGAATTTGAGAGATAAGTGATACCATAAGATGAAATAATATTAGAATTAACTGGGATTCCAGAAGAAGAAGAAAGAGAGAGAGGGGTAGAAGGTCTATTGGAACAAATTACAATAGAGAATTTCCCTAATATGGCAAAGGGAACAAACATCAAAATCCAGGAGGCACAGAACACACCCCTAAAAATCAATAAAAATAGGTCCACACCCCAACATCTAATGGTAAAACTTACTAGTCTAAGTGACAAAGAGAAAATCCTGAAAGCAGCTCGGGACAAGAAGTCTGTAACATACAATGATAAAAATATTAGATTGGCAGCAGACTTATCCACAGAGACTTGGTAGGCCAGAAAGAACTGGCATGATATATTCAGAGCACTAAATGAGAAAAATATGCAGTCAAGAATACTATATCCAGCTAGACTATCATTGAAAATAGAAGGAGAGATAAAAAGCTTCCAGGACAAACAAAAACTAAAAGAATTTGCAAAAACCAAATCAGCCCTAGAGGTAATATTGAGCAAAGAGAGAACCTAAAAGCAGTAGACCAGAAAGGAACAGAGACAATATACAGTAACAGTCACCTTACAGGCAATACAATGGCACTAAATTCATATTTTTCAGTAGTTACCCTGAATGTAAATGGGCTAAATGCCCCAATCAAAAGACACAGGGTATCAGAATGAATAAAAAAACAATACCCATTAATATGCAGACATGCAAGAAACTCATTTTAGACCTAAAGACACTGCCAGATTTAAAGTGAGGGGGTAGAAAACAATTTACCATGCTACTGGACATCAAAAGAAAGCTGGGGTGGCAATCCTTATATCAGATAAATTAGATTTTAAGCCAAAGACTATAATAAGAGATGAGGAAGGACACCATATCGTATTCAAAGGGTCTGTCCAACATACATTTTAAATATCTATGCCCCTAACATGGGAGCAGCCAACTATATAAACCAATTAGTAACAAAAATCAAAGCAACACATTGGCAATAATACAATAATAGTAGGAGACTTTAACACTCCCCTCACTGAAATGGACAGATCATCCAAGCAAAAGATCAACAAGGAAATAAAAGCCATAAATGAC
Source organism: Mellivora capensis (assembly GCA_004024625.1). Classification (NCBI taxonomy): domain Eukaryota; kingdom Metazoa; phylum Chordata; class Mammalia; order Carnivora; family Mustelidae; genus Mellivora; species Mellivora capensis. The sequence continues at coordinate 39,297 of PISX010015468.1, forward strand.
ACACTGGACCAGATGGACATCACAGATATATTCAGAACATTCGATCACAAAGCAAAAGAATACACATTCTTCTCTAGTGCACATGGAACATTCTTCAGAATAGATCACTTCCTGAATCACAAATCAGGTCTCAACCAGTACCAAAGATTGGGATCATTCCCTGCATATTTTCAGACCACCTTGCTCTGAAGCTAGAACTCAATCACAAGAGGAAAGTTGGAAAGAACTCAAATACATGGAGGCTAAAGAGCATCCTACTAAAGAATGAATGGGCCAACCAAGAAATTAAAGAAGAATTGAAAAAAATCATGGAAACAAATTATAATGAAAACATAACTGTTCACAATCTGTGGAACACAGCAAAGGCGGTCCTGAGAGGAAAGTATATAGCGATACAAGCCTTTCTCAAGAAACAAGAAAGGTCCTGAGTACACAACCTAACCCTACACCTAAAGGAGCCCGAAAAAGAACAGCAAAGAAAAGCTAAACCCAGCAGGAGAAGAGAAATCATAAAGATCAGAGCAGAAATCAATGAAGTAGAAACCAAAAGAATAGTAGAACAAATCAATGAAACTAGGAGCTCTTTCTTTGAAAGAACTAATAAGATTGATAAACCCCTGGTCAGACTTATCAAAAAGAAAAGAGAAAGGACCCAAGTAAATAAAATCATGAATGACAGAGGAGAGATCACAACCAACACCAAAGAAATACAAGAACATATTATGAGCAACGATGCACCAGCAAATTTGACAATCTGGAAGAAATGGATGCATTCCTAGAGACATATAAACAACCACAACTGAACCAGGATGAAATAGAAAACCTGAGCAGACCCATAACCAGTAAGGAATTTGAAGCAGTCATCAAAAATCTCCCAACAAACAACGCCTGGGTGGTTCAGTTGGTTAAGTGGCTGCCTTCGGCTCAGGTCATGATCCCAGTGTCCTGGGATCGAGTCCCACATCGGGCTCCTTGCTCAGCAGGGAGCCTGCTTCTCCCTCTGCCTCTGCCTGCCACTCTCTCTGCCTGTGCTCACTCTCTCTCTCCCTCTCTCTCTGACAAATAAATAAAAATTTAAAAAAAAAAAAATCTCCCAACAAACAAAAGCCCAGAGCCAGACAGCTTCCCAGGGGAATTCTATCAAACATTTAAAGAAGAATTAATACCTATTCCCCTGAAACTGTTCCAAAAAATAGAAATGGAAGGAAAATTGCCAAACTCATTTTATGAGGCCAGAATTACCTTGATCCCCAAACCAAAGACCCCATCAAAAAAGAAAATTACAGACCAATATCCTTGATGAACACAGATGTGAAAATTTTCACCAAAATACTAGCCAGTAGGATCCAACAGCACATTAAAAGGATTATTCACCATGATCAAGTGGGATTTATTCCTGGGCTGCAAGGTTGGTTCAATATCTGCAAATCAATCAATGTGATATAATACATTAATAAAAGAATGAACAAGAACCATATTATACTCTCAATAGATGCTGAAAAAGCATTTGACAAAGTACAGCATCCTTTCTTGATCAAAACTCTTCAAAGCGTAGGGATAGAGGGTACATTCCTCAATATCATCAAAGCCACCTATGAAAAACCCACAGCGAATATCATTCTCAATGGGGAAAAACTGAGAGCTTTTCCCCTAAGTTCAGGAACACAGCAGTGATGTCACATCACCACTGCTATTCAACATAGTACTAGAAGTCCTAGCCTCAGCAATCAGAAAACAAAAAGAAAGGCATCCAAATCAGCAAAGAAGAAGTCAAACTCTCATTCTTTGCAGATGATATGATACTTTATGTGGAAAACCCAAAAGACTCCACTCCAAATTTTCTAGAACTTGTACAGGAATTCAGTAAAGTGTCAGGATATACATCAATGCACAGAAATCAGTTGCATTTCTATAGACCAACAACAAGACAGAAGAAAGAGAAATTAAGGAGTTGATCCCATTTACAATTTCACCCAAAACCATAAGATACCTAGGAATAAACCTAACCAAAGAGGCAAAGAATCTGTACTCCAGAAAACTATAAAGCACTCATGAAAGAAATTGAGGAAGACACAAAGAAATGGAAAAATGTTCCATACTCATGGATTGGAAGAACAAATCTTGTGAAAATGTCTATGCTACCTAAAGCAATCTACACATTTAATGCAATCCCTATCAAAATCCGATCCATTTTTTCCAAAGAAATGGAACAAATAATCCTAAAGTGTATATGGAACCAGAAAAGACCCCAAATAGCCAGAGGAATGTTGAAGAAGAAAGCCAAAGTTGGTGGCATCCCAATTCCAGACTTCAAGCTCTATTACAAAGCTGTCTTCATAAAGATGGTATGGTACTGGCATGAAAAAAGACAGATAGATCAAGGGAACAGAATAGAGAGCCCAGAAACAGACCCTCAACTCTATGGTCAACTAATCTTTGACAAAGCAGGAAAGAATGTCCAATAGAAAAAGACAGTCTCTTCAACAAATGGTGTTGGGAAAATCAGAGAGCCACATGCAGAAAAATGAAACAGGACCATTTCCTTACACCACACACAAAAATAGACTCAAAATGGATGAAAGACCTCAATGTGAGATAGGAATCCATCAAAATCCTTGAGAACACAGGCAGCAATCTCTTCAACCTCAGCTGCAGCAACTTCTTCCTAGAAACATCGCCAAAGGCAAGGGAAGCAAAGGCAAAAATGAACTATTGGGACTTCGTCAAGATCAAAAGCTTTTGCACAGAAAAGGAAACAGTCAACAAAACCAAAAGACAACTGACAGAATGGGAGAAGATGACATGTCAAATAAAGGGCTAGTATCCAAAATATATTTTATATAGAGAGAGAACTTATCAAACTCAACACCCAAAGAAGAAATAATCCAATCAAGAAATGGGCAGAGGACATGAACAGACATTTCTGCAAAGAAGACATCCAGATGGCCAAAAGACACATGAAAAAATGCTCAACATCACTCAGCATCAGGGAATATAAATCAAAACCACAATGAGATACCACCTCACACCAGTCAGAATGGCTAAAATTAACAAGTCAGGAAATAACAGATGTTGGAGAGGATGTGGAGAAAGGGGAACCCTCCTACACTGTTGGTGGGAATGCAAGCTGGTGCAGCCACTCTGGAAAACAGCATGAAGGTTCCTCAAAAAGTTGAAAATTGAGCTACCCTATGACCCAGCAATCGCACCACTGGGTATTTACCCTAAAGATACAAATGTAGTGAACCGAAGGGGCATATGCACCTGAATGTTTAAAGCAGCAATGTCTGGAATAGCCAAACTATGGAAAGAACCTAGATGTCCATCAACAGATGAATAGATAAAGAAGACATGGTATACACATGCACATGCGCACACATGCGCACGCACACAGACACACACACACACATACACACACAAAATGGAATACTATGCAGCCATCAAAAGAAATGAAATATTGCCATTTACAATGACATGGATGGAACTAGAGGGTATTGTGCTGAGTGAAATAAGTCAATCAGAGAAAGACAATTCTCATATGATATCCCTAATATGAGGAATTTGAGAGGAAGAGTGTGGGATTTGGGGGGTAGGGAAGGAAAAAATGAAACAAGATGGGATCGGGAGGGAGACAAACCATAAGAGACTCTTACTGTCACAAAACAAACTAGGTTGCTGGGGGAGGGAAGGTATGGAGAGGGTGGTTGGGTTATGGACATGCGGGAGGGTATGTGATATGGTGAGTGCTGTGAAGTATATAAGCCTGACAATTCACAGACCTGTACCCGTGGGGCAAATAATACATTATATTTTAATAAAAATAATCAATTTTTTAAAAATATTTATTTATTTATTTATTTAGAGACAGCCCAAACAGTAGTGGGGGGGGCAGAGGGAAGGGTGAAGCAGGTTCCCCACCAAGCAAGGAGCCCAACATATGTCTCCATTCCAGGACCCTGAGATCATGACCCAAGCCCAAGGCAGACACTTTAACCTTTAATCACCTGAGACACCCAGGTGCCCCAAATGACAAAGTCTTTGTGAAAGCTAGAATACCTAAGTACAATTTAGAGAACTATTAGAATGGGCTCTGTGAGGGAATTAAAACTCTTTCTTATATAGCTGCATACTTGCTCAGTTATCTGAGCAGGGATTTTAAACTCTCAAGGCATACATATCTATAATTTTCCATTAGCATATAGTAATATTTACCTCTTATGCAAATTACTTAATGTATATTTCTAATGTATGTCCATTTATGTTTTATTTCATTACATTTGATTTTTCAAAAATAAACCCTGCCACGATAGATTTCTGGAAAAAAATTTAACCAGTGCAATGCCTCTTTGTAATAACTGGATGCAATATAAGATACTTCATAAAGTACTAAAAAATAATTCACTATGTGGTAATTTGTTGGTCTATAAGAGTTATATTGCTGTTTCTGGAATGGTTTTGCTTACACTCTAAGGGTCTTCAATACATTGGGAGTTTATAGCTCACGTTCCTCTTTCTGGTTGTTCCCATACCAGCAGCACAAAGATAATGCTTTTGTTTCTGTTTAAATTGTAAATCCCTTGTGCATTCCAAATATTAATCAGTGTTTATTTCACTTCTGGATCCTCCCTTTTCTTCCCCATCCTGCCCTCTATAGTTTTCACAGGCTACATAATGAGACACAGCTGATGCTGTTTATTCCTGTTGGGATATTTTTAACATCAGACTTTTTCTCTGTACATTCAGCTTCGCCCACTCTCATTTGAATCTAAGCCCCGTTTCTCTTTCACTTGCCCCTCAGCAAGTCTCATCTATGCACAAAACGGCCTTTGAAGTGAAAGGGAGCTTCCCTCTTCAATGGTCTCCCTAATCCAGGATGCCAGGAAAGAATAGGTTCCTCCCAAACAACTGAATGTAGGGGTTGTGTCTTCTGTGTTTGACAGGATCCCCATGTCCCCACTTCTTCCAGAATGTAAAGTGGTGCCAGCGGCTCCACCACCCACATGGGTGTTTCTTAAATGTTAAGTGAATGGATGAATGAAACCTAATGTGAGACTATAAGAAAAGAAAAGGAAAAAACCAACAAAACTAAAAGTTAATTCACATTTTCCAGCTGTATCAAAAGCAGTCTGTCTCTGATAATATATGGAGGCATTTAGCAAAAAGAAGTAATTGCAGGTGGAACCAGTAAGTGATCCCAGAAGAGCAACAGACTTCAAACAAAAGGGATCCATTGCATTCTTATTGTGTCTATATTTCCCAAGAGAGCAAGACCCTTGCTGTATTTGGAAACTAGAATTTTTAATGTGCTATATAAGTCAGCAAAAATTTGTATCACAGAAAAGCTATAGTGAACCAGGAAAAATAAAAGGTGAGAGTGGGTGGGTGGTAAAACAAAATGATGAGAGACTATTTAGCTCAAATTTGTAACTACTTAGGGTTTTTTCATCCCACGTTTTTATTATCCTAGCATTACAATACTTTTTAAATGTTTATGAAATACTATGTTTTTTATGAAGCAAGTGTTAAGGACTTTAGACATCATAATATCTCAAAAAGTATCAATAAAATGACAGGCTTAAAATATGAGATGGCATGGAAATGAAGGAAGAAACAAAGAAACAGCATATTTGAATATATCACTTGAGGAATGGAGGCTTTTGCTCCAAACTGGAAAAACTGAAAGGAAAAACAGAACCCCATTTATAACATTCACCTGTACCTTTCAGTGCATACATGGCAAAACCAGAATAATGGAGACAACCAAAATACTGGCTATCATCACAAAGAACATGATCAGCAAATCAAAATGCTCAACTTTTACCATGATAACATTGATGTAAATGTAAGAAGATATTTCCCCAAACCACAGCAAATCTATGAGCAAAGCAGGGGGGCAAAATCTAGAGGTGGTGATGGTTCACATGAGGAATGTACAAAAAGCATTCAGATTCTAGAATCCTCCTCTCCCACCCATCTTTGTCACAGTAACTAATTGATGTTTTCATGAGAACTTTAGAGGCAAAAGGGCAGCTTGCCCTAACGGTTCATGTTAGGAAATGTCAGACATTTCTTTCCCAAGGTGAATAGCGTGATAGCGTGATGGATGCCTTAACAGAAGAAAACAGTAAATCATGCCAACTCTGCCGTGTCTGTCTGCACTCTTCACTTCTCAGAGTATCCAAGGCCTGACCGAGAGAAGTAGTGAGTCACTTCCATGCCCCAACGGCTGGACAGGGAGAAAAAACCACCCATATTGTTAAAAAAAATAAGCCTCGAACCTTATTGATTATTACAAAGCTGTTTCCTATTTCCAGATGGGAATCTCATTCAACTGGATTCATGTGGTCCTCTTCAATGCATTCTAATTTCTGCAACTCTACCATGTATATGTGTCTTCCTATGTCTTTCCCAGTGATGATCTCCATCTTTTAGGAGTGATCCTTACTTACTGCCATTTCTCAAGGAGCTCCCAAATCTGGCATCCCTTTAATAGCCCTTCTGTCCCATTACAGCTGTTATGAGCCAGACTATAAAGCCATTTTTTTGGTCACCTCAAATGTCTTACCCATCCTCTAAGGCCTAGTTCAACCAAACCTTCTTCCAGAGACCTACCCGTATCTTTCACCTGCCACTGCCATCCCCACCACTGGGTTCCGGGATTTGGCAACTTTTCCCTGTCCCCATTATGGCATTTATAACTCTTAATGTAGACCAGAGATATGCACATAAGAATTCTTACCCTCCACCAAACCATAGGCTTCTTAAAAGAGAATCAATAAGTAATTCACTTTTATATGAAATTTATCAATAAATGAATAAATGAATGGAGAAATACTTATTCCTTCACTGTATGTGCAGAGATGTGGTACCCATGCACAGTACTCAATCCTAGGTCCTTTAAAGATACAACTGTCCTCAGCTTGGCCTAGTCACTTCAGTAGTTAACAAATGTTTCATTAGTGGAAGATCTGATTCCCTTTACATGAAAATACCTAAATTTTGGCATGGCCTACAAAAGCCTCCAGTTTCAGCTGCAGATTTACTTTCTCTCCCTTTGCATGTTTTGACTTTTCCCCTTTATTGTCTGACTTCTATATCCACTGGCTTTTTTTTTTTTTTTAATCCCCCAAAACACCAAAGAGCTCTGGAAAAATGCTATTCCTTCTTCCTGAAAAATAACACCCACTTTGAGTTCCTGTTTTTCATCTTTTTTACTCTTATCATCCTTCAGAGATCAACTATCACCACCTCAGGAAAGCCTTCCATGACCCTTTGATCTCAGTTCCTTCTTAAAAACACAGAAAATTGTGTTCCATTCCTTCAGAGTACTTTTTATACTAATGACATATTACACAGAGTCAACATTATGATTATTCGCTGAACATCTAATATCAATACCATAAGCTCCCAGATTAGAAGGCCCAGTAGGCTTTGTCTACCAATTCTATCTTTAGCATCTTGCAGAAACCTAGTAGAAAAATGACATCCAATAAATGTTGAAGAAAAAATGGATGCATGTATACTTTGTATCATAAATGTTGACTGTACCTCTAGGGTGAAACATTTCTGTATCATGGTTTCTGCCTCTTCAGACTTGTCTAGGTTTGAATTCATGTTCTTCTATTAACTTGGTAAATCAATTACTCTGACTCTCAATTGGCTCAACTAAAAAGATGAGAATGATAATGTCATTTGATGTATATACAGAGGTGTCTAATATTTATTGAGAATAGAGGATGTTTAATAAAAGCCAATTCCCTTTTCCTTTCCTCAGTGAATTCTGAGCTCAGTGACGATAGCTTATTTGACTCCATGTAATCAATTACCAGGATTGAAAAGGAAGATCTTTAAGTACATAGATGCCACAGTCAAAACACCATGTGTGTATTTGCTTTCATTCATTTAACAGAGAAGTAACAGTGGGAGTTAGACCATGTAAAGCTTTGTAAATAATGAAAACAAATTTTGATCTTACTCTCAGCACAATGGGAAGATATTAAAGATCTTTCTTAAAGAGATGCAAGGAAGCTTTCTACTACCAGACTTAGTTCTAGAACATGGGAAAGGCAATGAGATGCACAAGCTTTTGGGGCATTACACTTCTCAGGACAGAAACAGAAAATCTAGAATGTGTTACTTAGTTCAACCACTGTTAGACTAAATCTTTAACAGAAAATAGGAAAATTTGGGGCGCCTGGGTGGCTCAGTGGGTTAAAGCCTCTACTTCGGCTCAGGTCATGATCTCAGGGTCCTGGGATCGAGCCCCGCATCGAGCTCTCTGCTCAGCGGGGAGCCTGCTTCTTCCTCTCTCTCTGCCTGCCTCTCTGCCTACTTGTGATTTCTATTTGTCAAAAATATAAATATTCTAAAAAATAAAAATAAAAAAAATTTTAAAAATAGGAAAATTTGGCTTTAAAGATACCATTTGCAAAACTTCCTTAAAGTTCCCCAAATAGCTGGGACAAGGCTAGGTTATTGGTATTAACAATTGAACGTTTCCAATTTCTAGGTTACCAGAGGAAAAGCATACACATTTATTTAATGTAAGTTTTCTGGTACACAGGAGGTTTCATAAGGAAATAAAGACCCCAAAAAACAGTTAGACCTATGTACTTTTATGCTAGGTTTGATGAAAACTGCATAGTGGTGGAGAAATATGATAGGTTAAGAAATATACGGTGATTTTAATATACTAAGGGGAACTTAGCCCTGTTAGGATTCTTCTTAGCATCCTTTTTTCTTCAGAAGTAAGACAATACCTTTCCTCTAGGCATAGGGATGGTATTTTTCACATGAAGCTTTTAATGGCCTATTTGAGGGAAGAAGAGTGGGGAGGGGAGAAGGTCAGAGTGACCATCTGCTTCTGCCATTTTCTCAGATTTGTTTAGCTTAAATAGTCAGTATGTAAAAAAAAAAAAAAGTACCATATTTTCAGATTAGCATGTCCTAAATCCCATCAATACTGGTTGTTGAAACCAAAAATGAGCAAGGTATATGTCTATTATATATTCTTTAACCATCTCTAAAGTCAATTGAATGACCCTTCTCTATGCAAAGTCTAACTTATTTCCCTAGGCTCATGTTTGAATAACATTAATTTCCATAAACCCTCAAACTGCTAGTTCATATTCAAACACTTTTCCCATTGAAATAAAATTAAGGTTAATTAATTTGTAAAGGAAGATTAAAGGTATTAAATATGTAAAGTAGAGCTAAGTGCCAAACAAGGTACAAGATAATGATTGCCTACAAGTATTGGAAGGTGTAAACATCAAAAAGACTAAAAAGCATTTAACATAGAACAAGACTTTGGTAAAATTCAGAAACTAGCATAATATTGACAGGATCTGGACTAGGAAGAAGATTTCATGCAGCAGAACAACTTTTGGAAATCAAATTGTAAATTTTTCTTCCCTAGTTAAGGGACACAAAAATGCTTTTTGCCTGAGAAAACCAAGATCAATAAGTATTCATTAATAGTTCCCCATGATTTGGCAAAAGGCCATTTCTTTCCCTTATGATCAGGGATTCTCCTCACTACTGTTGTTCTCAATGACTCATGAATCCTCTTAATAACCTTTGAGGTAGAAGATCACATCAAATAAAACATCCCTGCACTCTGTACTTGTTCCACCGGTAATGCACTTGGATACCAATTTTTCACCATCAACAGGGGAGACAACCTAACCACACCAAAAATGTTTGGCCCTCTCCCAACACCATACCGTTATTAAAATTAGTCAGGAATGGGCCTTGGGATATCTCCATGTCTAGATACCTAATGTACAAAAGAGCAATTCCATTTCTTATGACTACACAATGTAAAAATACTTTCTGATCTTAAGACAGTTGCATTTTATTTATACCAAAAGCCCTTCTCATAACAAATGAGTGATAAAATTTGAATTTAAAACAAAATCAGTTTTTTTCTATAATGTTTTATGGAATAGTGCATCTTACCATTCATCTTATAGACTACATGTACATGAGGTTATTCCCACATATAATATTGATCAAAAATCTGATAGGATTACACTGTTGGTGGGAATGCAAGTTGGTGCAGCCACTCTGGAGAACAGTGTGGAGGTTGCTCAAGAAGTTAAAAATAGAGCTTCCCTATGGCCCTGCAATTGCGCTACTGGGTATTTACCCCAAAGATACAGATGTGGTGAAAAGAAGGGCCATCTGTACCCCAATGTTTATAGCAGCAATGGCCACGGTCGCCAAACTGTGGAAAGAACCAAGATGCCCTTCAACAGACGAATGGATAAAGAAGATGTGGTCCATAT